>MU686528.1:0-15572 GCA_026770625.1 Nicotiana glauca
ACTTCATATTCGAACTGCAATTTACCTGATCAAACGGACATAACCATCTGTGCCTCATTAGCACTCTGACACCGCCGGATATGATCTCATTCTAATACAAACAAACATCTTCCTTCTCTATACACTGAGCATTCTTTATTAATGACAGCTCAAGACATCCTATTATTTTCACACATCTACGAATCACCCTATAACCTTTGTCAAAATTTTGCTTCACTCGTTCCATTCTCGACTCAATTTCGGCAATCAAAACTGATCTGCCAGCATATCTCGAATTGGAACCGACATAGCACATGACCGTGCAATCAGCTAATCACCAGCAACCTCCCCAACTTGGCTCGAAGCCATATATCAGGACACACTCAATAACCCATAATAATTTTACTCTAATGATGCCACAATATCATAGTGATATTAAACTCAAATCATCTATCAGTTCGTGAAAACACAGATCATCTAGTACTGTAATCCTCTACACTTCTCGCATCCATCTCTACATTAGTTGGGTCCACCCTCTTAAGCGACCCGAATTCTCAAATTTCAACACGTTCCCTTCAATAACACACGGGATCTTCTAATATACACATAAGGATAATACCATTCAAGAACACTCCACAGGAGATAACCCACCTGCTTCATCTCAATTTAGTATTTCCGCATACTTTCCACCCTCATACACGTTATACAGTCATTTAGTCTTCCTGGGTCTGAACTCATACCGCCACATCAAATGCACTTCACTTCTCAACTAGGAGATACGAAAATATTCTTCACGTGCCTATAACTCGGGGTTACACATCAAGTCACAATAGGAATCGAATCACTTAATAGTTCATCTATTATCCAGCAGACTTCTCTGTCACTATCAAGTCATATAGATACATCTCGCAGTACTAACATACTTATCACATGGATATTCAACCGCCATTCCGGCTAATAGGGACAATACCGAACATATAAGTTCAAAACACTTGCTCACACAATCAGCACCTCAGTGCTCAAGCCATAGGCAAAGATCCGGCCTCAAGTCCTCCGGACTGGCCCAACATAGACGCACGAAGATTACATGTCACAACCTAACCCCGGTCGTCATGGCGCCCAACACAATTGCTAGGCAAGTCCGACCAATCAATACTCACAACCCAATTAAATCCCATTACCGAGTAACAACATGAAATTAGCAGTTTGTCAAGTCTATTAACCGAATAATTTAAATAGAAACAGTATGAAACACTGACATAACCAACATCTCCCAAAGATCTGGGGTCACGAGTCTAGAGCCTCTAAGATAACAAGGTAGCAAATTCTCATGTAATGCAGAGTTCTAAAATGCGGAAAGATAAGAGGGATAAGGGGAGGAGTCGGGTTCTGCGAACGTCAGGACGCTCTCGACAACTCCTAAAAGCTCTAGAAGCAGCAAAACAGCTCTACTAAGCTCCCAAAACACCTGAATCTGCACACATGGTGCAGGGAGTAAAGTGAGTACTTCCAACTCAGTGGTAATAGACATATATAATGGCTGACAGTAAGAAATCCCGAAATATAACAATGCAAAGCTATAATCAATAATTCTACACATTTACCGGTGGAACAACAACAAGTAATGACAGGTAAACCAGATAGATATCGATGCATGAATGCAATGCAATGCACATGACCGTTGCGGCGCACAGCCCAATCCATTTGGGTACCCGCACTCACATGACATTCAGCACTCTCATATCATTGGCATTCACGCTATTTCTTACACTGTTACCAGATACCCTGGTGTTATTTGCTAATGGAGTGTTGTGTCCCAGGAGCTGACTTATGTGTGGACTTGCACTATCTGATTATGCATTCAATTGCTTGACTGTTGGGAAAAGGATATTTTCAAAAGCGGTTTTTAATTGAGCCAGATATTTTCTAAAGGATTTTTCACGAATTTACTATTTTCTCAAGGGTCGTACTGTCCTATATAACATGATGGAGTGCTTTACATGTTTTCTTACCGCTCAGTTATTATTTGCTCTTATTACTCATTGAGTTGGAGTACTCACTTTACTCCCTACACCTCGTGTGCAGTTGCAGGTATTGTTCACCCGGAAGCGGGTTAATAGCTGATTGAAGGTATTACTACTGTAGTGGGCGAGGTGACCGCCAGCGTTCGCGGCACCGGACTTCATCTTTTGATTCCACATTTTATTCTGTATATTATTATTGGCCCAGCAGTTGTGTTCAGTCTTCTTTAGATGCTCGTGACTTGTGACACCCCGGTCGGGTTGTGTTGGGTTGTAAATACCGGTTATTATTGTCGTCAAGTTGTATTTACCTATTCACTTATGTTTAATAATTGTTAAAGGAAGATTTGGGTTAGTTGGTTGGCCTTGTCTTCACGGGTGGCGCCATCACGACCGGGTTTGAAAATTGGGTCATGACATTACATCTCGCCCCTTGATCGGGGAATCACAAACCATCAAGGCATATATAATACTGAGCGCTTAAGTGCGCACACAGACGTGTGGAAGGAATTTCAAGAGTTATATCTCAAGCTGAATTAAGTACGCACGATGAGAATTCCAAGAAAGTGAAGTTTTACTAAAGGTTCTGCAGCCTCTCGAGGATAAATACAGACGTCTCCATACTGATCCGCGAGACTCTACTAAACCTGCTCATGACTCGTGAGACCTAGTAACCTAGGCTCTGATACCAACTTGTCACGACCCAATTCCCCAAACCCGGTCGTGATGATACCTCTCTGAAGATAAGGTCAGCCAACAGAACAACAACGCCTCTTTTAATAGTTACTTAGCATGAATAAGTCTGAATCATAGATAATGAAATCATATTGCGGAATAAACGTAATAAAACAGGGAACCCATCCCGACTCAGCCCAAAATCGGGGTGTCACAAGTCACGAGCATCTAGAAGGATTTTTGATACAACTACAAAGCTTGTAATACATAGAATAAAATCTGGAATCAAAAGGAAGAAATCCGGTGCCGCGAACGCTGGTGGTCACCTTGCTCAGCTACGATAACAAATCCTCAATCAGCTCAAACCCGCTACTGGGTAAAACAATACCTGCATCTGCACGCGAGGTGCAGGAGTAAAGTGAGTACTCCAAATCAGTGAGTAATAAAGGTAAATAATAACTGAGCAGCAAGAAATCACGTAAAGCAAGCCATCATGCTATATAGAACAGTGTAACCCTTTGAGAAGACAGTAAACCGTAAAATCTTTAGAAATATCTAGACTCAGTTTAAAATATCTTTTGAAAATATCTTTTTCCAACAGTTAAGCAAATGAATGCGAAACAGATAGTGCAAGTCAACACAAAAGTCAGCCCATCGGGCACTGCACTCTATTAACAAATAACACCAGGGTATCAGGTAAGCAGTGAAAAATTAGCATAGAAGCCAATGAAATGCGAGTGCTGGAATGTCATGACAAATAATACAAATAGGAACAAATGAAATGCGAGTGCTGGAATGTCATGACAAATAATACAAATAGGAACAAATGCATGAGTGCAATAAAATATTATTTCAGTTTTTCAAAGCTTAGAAAGATGGCTGAGTTTGCAAAACAGTATTAAAACCTTGGACCGAGATCAAATAATATGCAAAAGTGATGCAAAAATGGTGATATCAATCCCTGAAGGATTCACATAGTTGGAACGAAGACCAAACATGGCAATTAGCCCAAATTATAATGATAACAACTAGTTTCAGTCAAATACATAGTAATTTCATCAATCGGGGTGGACCAAGTCACAATCCCCAACGGTGCTCTACCCCACGCTCGCTATCCAGCGTGCAAGTTACCTTAATACAGCACTATGATGTGCAAATCCGGGGTTTCAAACCCTCAGAATATCATTTACAGTCATTACTCACCTCGAACCGGTAAAAACTCTAGCTCGCGATGCCTTTGCCCCTCAAATCGGCCTCCACGCGCGTCGAATCTAACCAAAATCAGAGCGAATACATCACAATATGCTAAGGGAACAATACTCAAATGAAAACAATCGAAAAATAGCAAAGATCTCGAAACTAGCAAAAACCGAGCCCCGGGCCCACTTCTCAAAAAATTATAAAATTCACATCAATGGATTTCTCATCTCGCCACGAGTCTATACATATCAAAATCACAAGAATCGGAGTCCATTTGACCCCTCAATTCCCTATTTTAAACTCTCTTAAGTTCAAGCCCTAAATCACCATTTTTGACCTTTGATTCCTTCATTATTCAGTCTAAATCCATTTTTTTGCACCATAAAATCGTATTCTAAGTTCAAGAATCCATACCTGATTAAAGCCCTCGAAACCCTCTTCAAAATCGCCACAAAGCTCTCCAAGCTTGAAGTCCAAAATGTTGTTCTTTCAAAAATTCGCAAAGAAGACTATTTCATTTAACTGCCCAGGCAATTTCGCTTCTGCGGTAACGATGTCGCTTCTGCAACTTCCGCATCTGCGGTCCACGTCCGCTTCTGTCGACCTTCACTTAAGGGCCTTGACCGTTTCTGCGGCCCAAATTTCGCACCAGCGGGACCGCCTATGCGGTCCTAACTTCCGCTTCTGCGAAACCTGACATGGACCAACTTTTCTGCTTCTGCGCCTTCCCGCTCGCTCCCGCAAGACCGCACCTGCAGTCCCATAACCGCAGGTGCAAAAACACCAGATACCAACAAATTTAAACATGCAACAACTCCAAAAATTCTCCGTTTAACCACCCAAACTCACCCCGAGGCTCCCGGGACCTCAACCAAAAATACCAATACATCCTAAAACATTATTCAAACTTATTCCAATCATAAAAATACTACGATTAACACTAAAACCACCAAATTACATCAAATCCAAGCCTAAGTTCTTTCAAAAACTTCCGAAACACACCTTTGATCAAAAGCCAATCAAACGACGTCCGAATGACCTGAAATTTTGCACACACATCATAAATCACATAATGAAGCTACAGCAACTCTCAGAATTCCATTCCGACCCTCGGATCAAAATCTCACCTATCAACCGGAAATTGTCAAAATACTAACTTCGTCAATTCAAGCCTAATTCTACACCGAACCTCCAAAATTAATTTCGATCACACTCCTAAGTCACAAGTCATCCCCCGAAGCTAACCGAATCATCGAAAATCAAATCCGAGCCTTCTAACTCAATAGTCAATATCCGGTTGACTTTTCCAAAGCAAATCTTCCTTAAAAAGACTAAGTGTCTCATTTCCATCCAGAATCAATCCAAATCAACTCATTCACCCAAGACTCGTATAATAACATATAAGAAAACCAAAAATGGGATAAACGGAGCAGTAACTCACATGACGACGGATCGGGTTGTCACAACTTACATGCTAATGTGTTCTATAGTTTTAAATTTGTTAAAAGCAGTTCAAATTTTTTAAAACTTCTTTAATTGGTTTACAGAATTTTGTAGACATTGGGAGTCTTTAAAACTCCCACGTTTGATACATTTTTTTAATCTTTAACTTTAAAAAAAGAATTTGATTTAAATTATTATATAAAAATTACAAATTACACATTTGAAAAGTATGTTTTTTACTCTTTAACTTTGAACCATAAAAACAGAACTTCTTTTCAAAGAGTTTTATTTAATTTAAAATTTCAGATTTTTTTTAAATCAATTGATTTTATATATTTTAAAAAATTAACTGATTCAAAATTATTTGGAAAAAAGCTCCTTCGAAATTTTTGAACCATGAATGCCGTAATTTTTTTTTTTTAAAAGAAAAGAGCTTTAATTTAATTCAAAATTTCATATTTCTTAACTTTAAAAAGTTATGTTGTTTACTCTTTAACTTTAAAAAATGATTTAGATTATTATTTAAAAAATAAAAAAATTCACATTTAAAACCCCTCATCCTCTACAAAACCTAAACTAAAAATTGCGTACAACCCCTCAACCATATGCACGAAACCATGATTTTTCCAACCAAATTGCACAATTGAATCACACGAAATCATATGGAACTGCTTCAAATGGACATTTCTCCAACAGATTCAAATCTTCATGTTGCTACCAAAAATTCAAGAAACATACGGCTTGTAAAATATGGCTACTCAAAGTGATTTAGTTAATGATATAATAATTTCGCAAATGCAATGAAAGTTGAAAGTTCGAATTGTTCGTCTGTGGAAAATACTAGATCGTTACAACTGAGATGCTACTTTCTCGATTGAATCAGTTCTGCAAGATGAAAAGGTATTAAAAACTATTATTTTCTCATAATTCGTTTTGGTAACTCTATTTTTTGATTAACATGGGTGTGTATTTATGGATAATTAGTAGCAAAAACTCGATTGAAGTAGCATTTCTGCACCCATAGTCATATGTAACCTCAAATATGTTTCTCGGTGATATACTATAACATGTATCACCTTTTGCTTCTCTATTTTTTAATTTACAAATCTGAATTTTTTGATCTGCTCTTCATATATTTTTTTAATTTCGACGTGCATATTCATGAGATAACCAGTTGCAAAAAAAACTATATTTAAGTTGCAGATTTTCATTAAATTGCATGTTTTAAGTCTTTTTTGTACTCACTTATTTTTTTATATTTGTTAGGATCCCGACTTCAATACTATTTAAGGCGTAGATGAAGCGATGGAATGCGAGGTAAATACATCGCTTACTTTTAATTTGTCCTTACGATGATACTTATTTTACTTATACATGGATAGCTATAGTTGATAATAAGATACATTTGGGTAATGGCTAATTGTGGTAAGGCTAGCTTATTGGGTATGGTTTTGGTACTATATTTTGTAACTAGATACTAAAATCTTGGAGCACTCATGTTCTTATCCCTGGTTGGAGCCTCCAGAATGAATTAAGTTAGATCTTCAATGAGCTATTTTGACAAAACTATCTTCTGAGTGAAGCTTTTTTGGTTGGATTGCTTAAATTTGTATTGCTAAATAATACAAGTCACTATATTTAAAATTCAGAAAATTCAAGATTTTAAAGTTATGTCATCTACGTGTTAGCACGAAATATAATTTAGTGCTGCCTTTTTCGAATGCATAGGAAACTAAATTCTTTTAGTTACCGATCTGATTCATTTCAACACGTTAAATCATACGTTTTAACTAAATTACAATTATTATCCTCTCTAGCCAATAATAAAAGGTCATTGTAATTATATTAAACTACTCATACAATTATCAAATAACTTTTGATTGATACTCAAATATCCTAATTATAGAGGTTGTGCTACATATAATCAGAGGCAGATCCAAAATTTTAAGTCTATGAGTTCCTGTTGCAATTTCAAATTAATATACAATAATAACTGGGTTCAAAAATAGATATTTATAGATATTTCATAAAAATAAAAAATTTACGCAAAAGTTACTGGGTTCCCGAGAACCCATATACCATACTCTAGATTCGTATCTGCATATAATATGAAAATATAACATGATTCAAAATGAATAAGAATAATTCATAACTAAATGAATCTAAGAAAAATCTTTATTTACTAATTTTCTAAATTCATTTGTTATTTATCCATAATCATCATTTCAATCTTCAGTCCCTTCTTACGTGTAACTCGTGATGAAAATCATAAAGTGGTTCGTTTGTAAATACATGTTTATTTAGAAATAATCTCATATGAGATATTAATTAATCTCGAATTATAATTATGATAAAAGAAAGAATAGTATGATAAAAAAGAACTAAAGTCACACTAATGGATTGTGTTATATCAAAACTTAAGAAACTGTCGATTCAAGCGTTATTTTTGGTTGTTTAATCACTAACTTGGTTAACAATTACTTTTTTATATTTTAAAAGAATTAAATTCAAGTTGGTTTACCCAACTTTACTTTGAGGGGTTTGTTAAAACATGAAAAATTAGAGTTAAAAAAGTTAGAACTATTATATTCTGAAGTTAGAAATTGTCCCACATAAGGCAAGTATATGTACTGTGTTTGACACCTATGTATAGGTTGTGTATTCATCAGATTATTAAGTTTTAAGCACATGACTTCTCTTTTAATTGTCTCTCACACAAATTTATTTGTAGCTGTATTTTATTTCTAATTTGTACTACCCCTTAGAGGATACTAAGAAAGCGATTGAGGCCTAAGAAGTTCAAAAAGATCCAAGTAACAAGATCTTTGACTCATTTTTCTCTTTTTGGTTGTTTGAAATACAAACTTTTTAAGCCTATAATACTATATTTACCAAACTGGATATAACAATTGAATCTTTCATTTTAGTTTGCAGCTTACTATTTGTATCTTATGTTTATCGGGAGAGAGTATGCCACCATCTATATATGCTGGCTTCATATGGAGAAACTGAAATTTTTGAGCTAATGCCAAAGACAGTCAAAAAAGTGCAGGACAAGTCGAACATACGCATGACAATTTGGACAGGTGCAACACATGCTAAAAATTCATAAATGATTGTTTGTGTGTAAATGAGCTCGAAATACATCAAGTAAATATTTTTAAATTGGTTGCTTGAATTATAGTACTACATTTAACAAATTATTGCATAAGACATGAACATTTGATTGTAGATTTGCAACTTACCCTCTGTATTTTATGTTTATCAAGAAAGGGTATAGTATGTCACTTTATACATGTGTTTGCTTCATATCGTGAAGCGACAATTTTGAGCCAAAGTCAAAGACAAAGTAAGAAAGGTGCAGGACAAATTGAACAAGCACATGACAAGACGGACATGCGTAGGACTATTCGGACAGGCTCAAGATAAGTCGTGCAATATCTGTATTACTAAAGCGAGCAAAGAATGCAAGACAACACCACCACTGAGCAGAAAAAGAATATGTAATTATGAATAGTAAGGAAAAATCACGCATCCAAGTCCATGAACATTCAGAACTGAACATATATATGTACTTTTGTAGACTCCTATTTCATCTTTATCACTCAATAGAAAGAGCTTCTATTTGGAAGCAAATGTTGATAAGAAAGCAAATATTTAGCAAGCCTTGTACAATTGTATTTTGTCTTTTATATATTATGTTTTTTTCAAAGGGTCATATGGCACAAGTATTGGCTTCCTGTAACGTCCCAGTCAGTCGTTCTAAGAGTTATAGCCCCATTTTTGCAACTTCTGCTGCTTTAAGTGTTGTTCAGCTGTGTTGAGTTATATCAAGTTGGTAGGTTTGGGTTCAGAGTAGTTTTGGAGTGAAATGATCATTTAGTCTCTTAGTTAGAAAGCTAAGTTAGAAAAGTTAATCGGAAATTGACTTATGAGTAAACGAATTCGGATTTAAATTTTTATGATTTAGTTTAGCTTCGTTGGGTGATTTTAGACTTAGGAGTGTATCCAGAATATAATTTGGATGTCGGTGATAGAATTAGGCTTGAATTGGCGAAAGTTGGAAGTTTAGAAATTCTTAGGCTTGAATTCGAGGTTGATTTGGTATTTTGATGTTGTCTTGGGTGGTCTTGAGGTTTCACTAAGTTCGATTAGTGATATATGACTTTTTAGAATTATTAGTTGAGGTCCCGAGTGCCTCGGGTGAGTTTTGGATAGGTTTGAGTTGTGTTGTGCTTGTTTTTCTTATGTTTCGACGCCGTTTCTTCAAGTATAAATGATATCATATTGAACAAATGAGCTTCGATTTCGTTTTTGATTGAAATATTAGATCCGTATCATAATTACAGACCAAATTTGGATATCGTATGAGGATTTTATAGTCATTTTACTAAGAATTAGGTTGCCAGATTTTCTTAGTTTAATTATGAAATTGTCACTAGCAGCGTATTTAAAAATCTGCACTATTTGCAAATATTAAAACCTATATATCTCATTCATTATAAGGTCAAATTGAGTGATTAAAAGGCCTAACTTGACTAGAATTTCACAAGGAATCTATTGGAGGCATAAAATACGAGTTTTAGGATCGTTTGGCATAAGAAATGAGGCAGAATAACTGGTACAAAAATACATAAAACTAGGGTTTGCTCATTCGATCATATTTTGAGTTGGGGAGCTCGAATTTGGGAGATTTTGGAGGCGATATTCACCATATGGATTGGGATAAGTTTTTTCTACTCTGTTTTGATTATATTTCATGAATATATCTTTGTTTTTTGGGATTTGATTGATGATTTCAAAGTGAAAATTGAGGGAAGTTAGGGTTCGAGTTTTGGAGAGTTTTAAGTGAGGTTTTGAGGGAGCAAGAAGAGTCCAATTTTGACGAATTTTATATGGTTAGACTCGGAAGAGGAGGAGGATTATTATTCTTCCATTTTTGATTGATTCCAAGATGTGGGCCCGGGGGCCGGGTTTTGGTCGATTTCGGATTTTTGGCCTATTTTTGAGTTTTTATTGTGGAATTCGATTCTTTATACTATGTTGATAGTAGTATTCTGATTATGGATAGATTGGGAGCTTTTGGAGATCGAGTCCAGAGACGAGGGCATCCCAGAGTAGGATTTTACGCGGTTGAGATAAGTAACAATTTTAATTTTGGCTTTGAGGGTATAAACCCGGAGAAATTGATATCATGTGATTGTTTGGTGGTGATACCCACGCTAGGTGACGGGCGTGTGGGTGTGCACCATGAGAGATTGAGAATTGGTCCGTCCCGTGAGGCTGTGAAGCCTAATGGCTATTATCTGTGGTAATGTGTTTACTTGTTGTTGAACTTGTTTGCCTTCATGTTAGAGATAATGCTTAGGCTTTATTCATGCTCACATTATTTTTACTCAGTCATATAAATTATTGTACATGTTTACCTCAGTCTCTATAATTTACTAATATGTTGTGATACTTGATGTAGGTTGTGTCCCCTTATTTGTTGATGATAGTGAGGCTAGTGAGGTATATGATTGAGTAAGACCGAGGGCCTGGTTGTGAGGATATTAATACCATAGCGTGTGAGTTGTCCGCGTAGCACGTGAGTTGACCATGCGGATCCACGTATTGATATGATGGCTTAGTTGTGAGTATATTAATACCATAGCGTGTGAGTTGTCCGTGTAGCATGTGAGTTGACCGTGCGGGTCCAGGTATTGATACCATAGCGCGTGAGTTGTCCGCATAGCACGTAAGTTGACCGTGCGGATCCAGGTATTGATACGATGGCACGTGAGTTGTTCGTGCATAGACCTTGGGCTTTGGGAGCCCCTCCGGAGTCTGTACATACCCCCAGTGAGCGCAGAATGTAGAGTGTTGAGTGTATAGAGTGTTGAGTGTATTGAGTGTTGAGTGTGGAGTGCTGAGTGCGAGTGCTGAGTGATGGAGTGATATTGTTGTGAGGTTGCATTTATGTTTGTTGTTGCTGCACGTACCTGTTAGTTTCTTTGTGGCATTTATTGGTTTTATGGAATTTACCTATTTATTTATGTTTATTGTAAATTGTGAAAATAAATAATTTGACTGTTTTGATTTACTCGTCACTACTACTCAGTTCCTTAGTTATTTCTTTTACTACTGAGGTGGTTGTAATCATACTACACCCTGCACTTTATGTGCAGATCCAGGTGAGTTAGAGCGCGGTGATCATTGAGTTCTGGCCGGCTATCTGTGGAGATTGCAAGGTAGCTGCTAGTGTCTGCAGGACCTTGTTACTCCTTTTGTCATTTCTTCTTTTAGACTGTTAGACAGTTTATATTTCTTCGTTCATGGTTTTAGACGCTCATGACTTAGTGACATCCCGATGTTTGGGACTCGTTTCCGTATTTTTTATTATTTATATTTAGAGTTGGTTTAGTTTATCAGGAATTAAATTATTGGAAATGTTTTATTAAATTCTTATAATCAAATTAGTAGAATTTTTGGAATAGGCTTGCCTTGTAACACGATAGGCGCCATCACGACGAAGGTTAGATTTTGGGTCGTGACAAGTTGGTATCAGAGCCTAGGTTACATAGGTCTCACGAGTCATGAGCGGGTTAAGTAGAGTCTTGCGGATCTGTACGAAGACGTCTGTACTTATCTTCGAGAGGCTGCAGAACCTTTAGGAAAACTTCACCTTCTTGAATTCTTATCGTGCGGTATTGATTCAGCTTGAAATGTAACTCCTTGAATTCCTTCCACGCATTCGTATATGCACATGAGTGCTCGGTATCAGTTGTGCATTGGCAAATTGTGATTCCCTAGATAATGTGCGAGATGTGATTTCTGTGTGTTGATGTTGGGCCAGTCTGGAGGACTTGAGGCCGGGTTTTGTTTGGAGCTGGAGTACGAATATTTGGATTGGGTGAGCACGTGCTTATATGTCTGTTGGTGTCCCTATTAGCGAGATTTATGATTTGAATGTGATGAGAAGGTATTGCTGAAGGTTTCACCTATTTTAGACTCCATGTATTTTTTTAGACTCGTTCGAAGACGAACGTTTGTTTAAGAGGGGGAGGATGTAACGACCCGGTCAGTCATTCTGAGAGTTATAGCCCCATTTTCACAATTTCTGCTTCTTTAAGTGTTGTTCAGGTGTGCTGAGTTATATCAATTTGGTAGATTTGGGTTCAGAGTAGTTTTGGAGTGAAATGATCATTTAGTCTCTTAGTTAGAAAGCTAAGTTAGAAAAGTCAATCGGAAATTGACTTGTGAGTAAACAAATTCGGATTTGGATTTTTATGATTTAGTTAGCTTCGTTGGGTGATTTTAGACTTAGGAGTGTGTCCAGAGTATAATTTGAAGGTCGGTGGTAGAATTAGGCTTGAATTGGCGAAAGTTGGAAGTTTAAAAATTCTTAGGCTTGAATTCGAGGTTGATTTGGTGTTTTGGTATTGTTTTGGGTGGTATTGAGGTTCCACTAAGTTCGGGTAGTGATATATGACTTTTTGGAATTATTGATTGAGGTCCCGAGTGCCTCGGGTGAGTTTTTGATAGGTTTGAGTTGTGTTGTGCTTGTTTCTTATGTTTCGACGTCGTTTCTTCAAGTATAAATGATATCATATTGAACAAATGAGCTCCGGTTTCGTTTTTTATTGAAGCATTAGATCCGTATCATAATTACGGACCCGTAGCAAAAAGAATCATCGAATTTGGATATCGTTTGAGGATTTTATGGTCATTTTACTAAGAATTAGGTTGCCAGATTTTTTAGTTTAATTACGAAATTGCCACTAGCAGCGTATTTAAAAATCTGCACTATTTGCAAATATTAAAACCTATATATCTCATTCATTATAAGGTCAAATTGAGTGATTCAAAAGTCTAACTTGACTAGAATTTTACAAGGAATCTATTGGAGGCATAAAATACGAGTTTCGGGATCGTTTGGCATGAGAAACGAGGCAGAATAACTGGTAGAAAAATACATAAAATTAGGGTTTGCTCAATCGATCATATTTTGAGTTGGGGAGCTCGAATTTGGGAGATTTTGGAGGCGATATTCACCATATGGATTGGGGTAAGTTTTCTCTTTTCTGTTTTGATTATATTTCATGAATCTATCTTCGTTTTTTGGGATTTGATTGATGATTTCAAAGTAAAAATTGAGGGAGTTAGGGTTCGAGTTTTGGAGAGTTTTAAGTGAGGATTTGAGGGAGCAAACGGAGTCCGATTTTGACATATTTTATATGGTTAGACTCAGGAGAGGACGAGGATTATTATTCTGCCATTTTTGATTGATTCCGAGATGTGGGCCCGAGAGTCGGGTTTTGGCCGATTTCGAATTTTTGGCCTATTTTTGAGTTTTTATTGTGGAATTCGATTCTTTAGACTACGTTGATAGTAGTATTCTGATTATGGATAGATTGGGAGCTTTTGGAGATCGAGTCCAGAGACGAAGGCATCCCAGAGTAGGATTTTACGCGGTTGAGGTAAGTAACAGTTTTAACTCTGGCTTTGAGGGTATAAACCCGGAGAAATTGATATCATGTGATTGTTTGGTGATGATACCCACGTTAGGTGACGGGCGTGTGGGTGTGCACCACGAGGGATTGAGACTTGGTCCGTCCCGTGAGGCTGTTAGGCCTAATGGCTATTATCTGTGGTTATGTGTTTACTTGTTGATGAACTTGTTTGCCTTCATGTTAGAGATAATGCTTAGGATTTATTCATGCTCACATTATTTTTACTCAGTCATAGAAATTATTGTACATGTTTACCTCAGTCTCTATAATTTACTAATGTATTGTGATACTTGATGTGGGTTGTGTCCCCTTATTTGTTGATGATAGTGAGGCTAGTGAGGTATATGATTGAGTAAGACCGAGGACCTGGTTGTGAGGATATTAATACCATAGTGCGTGAGTTGTCCGCGTAGCACGTGAGTTGACCGTACGGGTCCAGGTATTTATACCATAGCGCGTGAGTTGTCCGTGTAGCATGTGAGTTGACCGTGCGGATCCAGGTATTTATATGATGGCTTGGTTGTGAGGATATTAATATCATAGCGCGTGAGTTGTCTGCGTAGCATGTGAGTTGACTGTGCGGGTCCAGGTATTGATACCATAGCGCGTGAGTTGTCCGCGTAGCAGTGAGTTGACCGTGCGGATCCAAGTATTGATATGATGGCACGTGAGTTGTCCGTGCTTAGCGCTTGGGCTTTGGGAGCCCCTCCGGAGCCTGTACACACCCCCAGTGAGCGCAGAGTGTAGAGTGTTGAGTGTATTGAGTGTTGAGTGTGGAGTGCTGAATGCGAGTGCTGAGTGATGGAGTGATACTGTTGTGAGGTTGCATTTACGTTTGTTGTTGCTGCATTTACCTGTTAGTTTCTTTGTGGCATTTATTGGTTTTATGGAATTTACCTGTTTATTTATGTTTATTGTAAATTATGAAAATAAATAATTGGACTGTTTTGATTAGCTCGTCACTACTACTCAGTTCCTTAGTTATTTATGTTACTACTGAGGTGGTTATAATCATACTACACCCTGCACTTTATGTGCAGATCCAGGTGAGTTAGAGCGCAATGATCGTTGAGTTCTGGCCGGCTATCTGTGGAGATTGCAAGGTAGCTGCTAGTGTCCGCAGGACCTTATTACTCCTTGTGTCATTTCTTCTTGTAGACTGTTAGACAGTTTATATTTCTTAGTTCATAGTTTTAGATGCTCATGACTTAGTGACACCCCGATATTTGGGACTCGTTTCCGTATTTTATATTATTTATATTTAGAGTTGGTTTAGTTTATCAGGAATTAAATTATTGAAAATATTTTATTAAATTCTTATAATCGAATTAGTAGTAATATTTTGGGAATAGGCTTGTCTTGTAACACGATAGGCGCCATCACGACCAAGGTTAGATTTTGGGTCGTGACACTTCCTAACATTCTATCTTACTTTTTTGTGGACTAAAAGAAGCTCACACCCCCTTTCAGTGTGTAATGATCTTTGAAACATATGGGGTGTGTTTGGTACGAAGGAAAATATTTTTCAATTTTTCCATGTTTGGTTGGCGTAAATGTTTTGAACAATATTTTCCTAATCAATTCATTTTCCTCCAATTGGAGGAAAATATTTTCCTTATCAAAAAAAGCGAAAATATTTTCGAAAACTCCTTCTCAACCTTTCTCACACTCACCAACCCACCCCACCCCCTTTCCAAAAAATTTTTTCTTTTTCAATTTGTCCGTTACCACTCACCCTACTACCCTTCCAGCCCCCCCCCCC
>MU686536.1:2997-18110 GCA_026770625.1 Nicotiana glauca
ACAGCCTCTCTGCCCCCGGGTAGGGGTAAGGTCTGCGTACATATTACCCTCCCCAGACCCCACTTGTGGGATTATACTGGGTTGTTGTTGATGTTGTTGTTGTTGTTGCTAGGATTGAGTCAAATGCACAAAAAAAAATTACTTTTATTTGTGAGATAACCTTGTTCTAAGCCTATTAGTTCCCATAATCCTTGGGTATATTGAGCGTGCTGCATTAGGTAAAGAGGAGAAAAAAGATAAAATATACATAAATTTTGTGGTTCCTCCTACATGTATTCTTTTGAAATCATTTGTATTTAGTGAAGTTATGAGGATTGCTTCATCCCAGCATTGAGATTGTTTCTTTTGTTGCATTCCTCCATTGCTTGGATTCCCAGACTTCATGGATGGTTTCAGCTGTATTTCATGTTGATTCAGTTTATATTCTTGTTCTAAGGCCTTTGATGCAGTAAATGTTATTGATATTAGGGGTGGCAAGTGGGCGGGTCAAATATGGGCGGGTTGAAAACGGGCTAAACAAAAACCAATAAAATATTCGACCCGCCCATATTTGAAGTTTGAATATTAACTCACAGCTTTGGGGCAATTCAAACCCTGAATGGTTGTTGTATCTTTTAAACCAAAACGTTGCCAAAATATCGCTGATTTATCTTGGCTTACAGGATATTTTTTGGAGCTGGACCTTAGGTGCAGTGGGTATTGCTATATTTTCTGAAAAAGTGACATTGAGATCCTGGTTAAATGATTTTTTATAACCGTAGTGTCCGGGCCAGCTTGCGCGCACCTCGACAATCTTGGTTAAATGATTTTTAAAGATATTGTGCACTTTTGGAGTGGAAATCATCTTCTACCTACATTTTTAGATTCATATTTTTCTGGTTTCTGACACATTAAATTAAAGCCAAATGAAGATGCAAATTCGACTACAAGTTGAATACTTTGTCCTTCGAAAGTTAAGTGCGCAAAAGTTTATGGATGGAGTAGTGATCGATTGATGACTAAAGAGCTACGGAGGAAATAGGAGTGCAAAAGTTGTTGATAGGATGAAGGAAAAGCCAAGAGTTGAAGAAAGAGTCAATTCCCCTGATATTTATATCAACCTCCAGGGGTCCAATGTTCATAACCAAATAAAGGAGAAAGAAGGGTGAGAGGAAGTTTCAACTGCTATTTAATGCTTTGCAGCACAGTAAATTAAACCTAATTCACTGTTCATGGTCTGAATATAGAGATACTATCGTTGCGTTAAGCATTGTCAAACTTTTTCTTGTGTTTGTCTTCATGGTCCATCCAAGGGTCTGTTTTGAATTACTGTTGTTTTCTTGTAATGGTTGGATGCTGGTCTTTTTTAGCAGAGGCTGTGCCAAATGGTTGGGCGCAGATAATCTTCTTGGATTTTTTTTTTTTGATTTGCACCGGGTGTCCGAGTCTCTATGAGCCCCGACTAATCCCGGGGGTGCACAGGCGCTCGGCAAGGAGTTTCCCGCAAGTGCACCACGGCTAATTCAGGTTTTACCTAGTCCGATGGCCCTCAGAAATTGTTTGCACCCATTGGGATTCGAACTTGAGACCTTGAAAGAGAGCATACCCCAAAGCTCAAGTCAATTACTATCAGGCCAACCCCTGAGGGTTATCTTCTTGGATTTTGTTAAACTAGTTTAGCTCTGTTTAGGCTTTTGTACTTAACTCATTGATTTTCTGGGATTAACTTATTGGTGATCTTGGGCTTTCTGAACATTTCATATTCTGGTAGGCTGTCGTAAAGACATCTTGTTTTCTGGGTTCTTTTTGTGCCCAT
The DNA here is from genome assembly GCA_026770625.1 of Nicotiana glauca. NCBI lineage: Eukaryota > Viridiplantae > Streptophyta > Magnoliopsida > Solanales > Solanaceae > Nicotiana > Nicotiana glauca. Next base: position 4,793 of record MU686536.1, read on the forward strand.
TGTTCTAAGAAATTGGACAAGGATCTGGAGTTCTCAGATCTGAAGGCTATTGTCAGCATGATTGTATTTATATTCTTTGGATGCAATGACCATGCCTCCTTGTTAAGTGAAGACGTTGTTACTGAGACTTGTATGAAGAAATAAAGATCGGTTATTGTTCAGTAATACTAGTATGTCTTTATTTTGGGTCCCGGCCGTAGATCGAATATTGTTGTTGTAGCTTTTATTTCACTGTTATTTTAATATCTGAATAGATTTTTAAAAATCTAAAAACTATCAAATTTGATTACGCTGTAAACCCCATGTCTGTGCTGTGAAATACTGCATGTTGCAGGAATCTAAGTAGCTGATATAATTTTCATAAATGCTTATTGAACAGTGATATTTGATTTACTTGGTGCTTCCTTGAATTAATTCTCATCTTATCAACATGTACGCAAACAAACAGTTCTGAGCTGTTCTACCAGCACCAGCACACTAGAATCTTGCTTATAGTCTTTCCCACCTCTGCTGAGTCCTGCTATCTCCCACCTTAGTGACATAGTAAGCTTTGAAAGAGCTGTAGCATTTATTTTCCTCTTGAAGGCTTGTGCCTCTTATCAATGTGGTTGTCTATAATCTCTTGGACTCATTTCCATGCTTCAATTATAAGGTATATGAATCTACTACACGTGCTGTTGGTAGGAGAACAATACTGAGGGAGCCCTTAGATAATTAGATTTGACGAAGTGCATTGTTTCTGGAAGAAGAAAATATAACCCGACTTACTAAATCTGCAGTACCTATATGTCACGACCCAATTCCCAAACCTGGTCGTGATGACGCCTCTCGTGAAGACAAGGCCAGCCAAAACAAAACGAAACATCTCTTTTAACAATTAATTAACATAAGCAAATCTAAAAGATGATTAAGATAGCCATAATTGCGGAAATAGCGATAATAACAAAGGGAATCCATCCCGACACAGCCCAAACCGGGGTGTCACAAGTCATGAGCTACTACAGAATCTGCTATAAGTCTACAACGTGTGAAGTCCGGTACAATAGTCTGAAGAAAACATAAATGATAGAGGATAAGGGAGACACGGGGCTGCGGACGTCAACAGCTACCTCGTAACTCTAAATCACTGCATGGTCTGGGAGGATCAGCGCTCAGCAGCGGACTCTGCTATGCCTGAATGTGCACACACGGTGCAGGGAGTAATGTGAGTACCCCGACTCAGTGAGTAATAATTATAAATAATGACTGAAAGCATGAAAATACGTAAAGGCACAAAGCAATTCTATATCAGGCAGTAAAATCACTTAAAGCAGTAAAACCATGAAGAATCAAATCAAATCTCTTTTTTTTAAAAAAGAGGTAAAATCAAGTAAAATAACAAGTAAATAGCAAGTAAAAATCTGCCCCTCCGGCTCAGTATCAATCGCTCAGAACAGTATCAGCCCCTCGGGCTCAGTATCAGTCACTCAGCATAGTATCAACCCTTCGGGCTCACTCTCAGATCATATAGGTACCTGCGCTCACAGTGGGCGTGCAGACTCCGGAGGGGCCCCTTACGGCCTAAGCGCTATATCAAGCCACCTCGTGGCATCATCATTTGGCACTCGACCTCACATCGCTCAAGCCACCTTGTGGCATATAAAGTAGCTCAGACCATCGACCTTATATCACTCAGCATATCCTCACATATGGCCCTTGGCCTCACTCAGTCCAGAAATCAACACGAGCCCCTCGGGCATCAGTAAAACAGTAGTGCTCAGCCCAAACAACATTGGAAATATCATTAAGTCTCAAAATGCGAGTAAAAATGGATAAGTTTGTAAAACAATATAAATCAATAGGACTGAGTTCAAGTAATATGTCAAAATAATGAGAAAACAGTGGTAAAAGTCCACGAAGGATTCAAACAATCGGCATGAAGCCCAAATATGGCAATAAGCCCAAATTATGATGATAACAAACAAGTCTCAGTCAAATACGCGGTAAAAATATCAATCGGGACTGACCAAGTCAAAATCCCCAATAGTAAATGACCCCGCGCTCGTCATTAAGCGCGTGTCTCACCTCAACATAGCACTACGTTGTGCAAATCCAGGGTTTCAAAGCCTCAGGACATCATTTACAATCACTACTCACCTCAAGCCGGCCAAAACTCTAGCTCGCTATGCCCTTGCCTCTGAAATCGACCTCCTCGCACGTCGAATCTGACCAAAACCATAACGAATACGTCACAATATGATAAGGGAACAAAACCCAATCGAAAATAACCAAAAAAACATCAAAAATTCGGAAATTGGCAAAGGCCCATTTCTCGAAACTCAAAAATTTTCACATCAACGGGTTCCTTATCTCGCCACGAGTCTATACATATTAAGAACTCTCAAATCCGAGCTCAAATGGCCCATCAAATCCCAATTTAAAATCTCCAATTTCCAAGCCCTAGTTCTTCCCCTTTTAGCTAAGTTTTTATGAATTTCTAGATTGATTCCACAATTAAATCATGTTTTTAGTTCATAGAACTTACCTACAATCAATTCTCTTCGAAACCCTCTTCAATTTCTCCCAAATAGCTCTCAAAATGTTCAACAATGGAGGAGAAATGTCTTAGACTCGCGGAGGAAATGTTTTTAAACATTCTGCCAGCTACATTGATTTCCTTCTATGCGATCGCGGCCTAAGGCTCGCGATCACGAGCACAAAAATCCCGGACCCTAAAAATGACTCTATGCGAACGCGACAGGGGCCCTGCGAACGCGATGCCTTACCTTCCAAAACTACGCAAACGCGTTCCTAATGATGCGAACGCGAAGAACAAACATGCTATCCCCCAGATCCTCATATGCGAACGCGGAGGTTCTTACGTGAACGCGAAGCTTCACCTGCTAACCCTTTGCGATCGCGAACAACTGAATACGAACGCGATGAACAAACTTCCTACCTCCCAATTTTCCTCGACGCGATCGCGACACCACCCCCGCAATCGCGAAGGCCAATATCTCTACAACTCAAGAACTGAAAATCTGCAACCTGAAACTTAAGAAATGGTCCGATTGGCCATCCGTAACTTACCCGAGGCCTCCGGGACCTCAACCAAAAGCACCAACACATCCTAAAACATCATTCAAACTTTTTCCAATCATCAAAATACCTCAAACAACACTAAAACCATGGAATTACATCAAATCCAAGCCTAAGTTCTTATGAAACTTCCAAAACACGCATTCAATAAAAAACCCCAAGCAAATCACCTCCAAATAACATGAAATTGTGCACACACATCCCAAATCACCTAACGAAACTACTGCAACTCTCCGAATTCAATTCCGACCCTCGGATCAAAATCTCACCTACCAACCGAAAATCGTTGAAATATTAACTTCGCTAAAATAAGCTAATTTCTACACCGGACCTCCAAAACCACTTCCGATCGCACTTCTAAGTCACAAATCATCCCCCGAAGCTAACTGAACTATCGGAAATCACATCCGATCCCTCTAATACATAAGTCGAGATCCGGTTGACGTTTTCCATACCAAACCTTCCTTAAAGAGACTAAATGTCTCATTTCCTACCAAAACCAATCCAACTCAACTCGAATACACATGACACGGATAATGAAGCATAAGGAAGATTAAAATGGGGGAAACGGGGCGGTAAATCATGAGACGACTGCCCGGGTCGTCACATCCTTACCAACTAAAACAAACGCTCGTCCTCGAGCGAGTCAAGAAATATACCTGAAGCCTCAAATAGGTGAGGATATCTGCTCCGCATCTCCCGCTCGGTCTCCCAAGTAGCCTCCTCCACGGGCCGACCTCTCCACTGCTCTTTTATTGAAGCTATATCCTTTGATCTCAACTTTCGAACCTAATGACCCAACATAGCCACTGGCTCCACATCATAGGCTAGATCATCATCCAACTGAACCATGCTGAAGTCCAAAACATGAGATGGGTCCCTAACATACTTCCGAAGCATAGAAACATGAAATACCGGATGCACGCCCGACAAGATGGGTGGCAAATCAAGCATATAAGCCACCTCCCCAATCCTCCTAAGTACCTCAAAAGGCCCAGTGAACCGCGGACTCAACTTTCCTTTCTTCCCAAATCTCATAACACCCTTCATGGGCGAAGCCTTCAGCAAGACCTTCTCACCAACCATGTAGGATACATCTTGAACCTTCCGGTCCACATAACTCTTCTGACGCGACTGGGCTGTACGAAGCCTCTCCTGAATCAACTTCACCTTCTCTAAGGCATCCTAAACCAAATCTGTCCCCAATAGCCTAGCCTCGCCGTGCTCGAACTAACCAACTGGATATCTACACCGCCTCCCATACAACGCCTCATACGAAGCCATCTGAATGCTCGACTGATACTGTTGTTGTAGGCAAACTCTGCAAGCAGCAAAAACTCATCCCAAGAACCTCCAAAATCAATAACACACACACACGCAACATATCCTCCAATATTTGAATAGTACGCTCGGACAACCCGTCCGTCTGAGAATGAAATGTTATGCTCAATTCCACCTATGTACCCAACTCTCGCTGAAACGTCCTCCAAAACTGAGAAGTAAACTGAGTACCTCTATCTAAGATAATAGATACTGGAACACCATGCATCTCCCGGATAAAGATCCATGCCAGCCGCTCCGAAGAATAGGCAGTACATACTAGAATAAAGTGCGCGGATTTGGTCAGCCGATCCACAACCACCCAAATCGAGTCGAACTTCTTCAAAGTCCAAGGAAGACCAGTCACAAAATCCATAGTGACTCTCTCCCACTTCCACTCGGGAATAACCATCTGTTGAAGTAAGCCACCTGTCTCTGATGCTCATATTTCACCTGCTGATAGTTGAGACACCGAGCCACAAATTTTGCAATATCTTTCTTCATTCTTATCCACCAATAGTGGTGCCTCAAATCCTAATACATCTTTGTTGCACCCGGATGAATAGAATACCGCGAGCTATGGGCCTCCTCCAGAATCAACTCTCTAAGCCCATCCACATTGGGCACATAGACCCGACCCTGCATCCTCAACACACCATTATCACCGATGGTCACATCTCTGCCATCATCATGCTAAACTCTGTCCTTAAGGACAAGCAAATGCGGATCATCATACTAGAACTCTCTAATGCGATCATATAAGGAAGGCCGAGAAACCACACAAACCAACACTTGGTTGGGCTCCGAAATATCTAATCTCACAAACCGATTCGCCAAATCCTGAACATCAACTGCAAGGGGCCTCTCCCCAACTGAAATGTACGCCAAACTCCCCATACTTGCTGCCTTTCGGCTCAAAGCATTGGCCACTACATTAGCCTTTCCAGGATGATACAGAATAGTAATATCATAATCCTTAAGCAACTCTAGCCATCTCCGCTGCCTCAAATTAAGATCCTTTTGCTTGAATAAATGCTGAAGACTGCGATGATCGGTGAATACCTCACAAGATACGCCATACAAGTAGTGCCTCCAAATCTCAAATGCATGAACTATGACATCCAACTCTAAATCGTGAACATGGTAGTTCTTCTTATGAGGCTTCAACTGACGAGAATCATAAGCAATCACTCTACCTTCCTCCATCAATACACAACCAATCCCAACTCTCGAAGTATCACAATACACTATATAAGAACCTGAAGCTGATGGCAAAACCAATACTGGAGTTGTGGTCAAAGCTGTCTTGAGCTTTTGAAAGCTCCCCTCGCACTCGTCCGACCATACAAATGGAGCACCCTTCTGAGTCAACTTGGTCAAGGGCGATGCTATAGAGGAAAAATTCCTGAACAAACTGACAATAATAACCAGCCAAACCAATGAAACTACGAATATCTGTGGCGGAGGACGGTCTAGGATAACTTTGAACCGCCTCTATCTTCTTCGGATCGACCTGAATACCCTCGCTGGACACCACGTGTCCCAAGAAAGCCACTGAACCGAGCCAAAACTCACACTTGGAGAACTTTGCGTAAAGCTTCTCCTCCCTCAATCTCTGCAATACAACTCGCAAATGCTCCGCGTGCTCCTCCTAACTACACGAGTACACCAGAATATCATCAATGAATACAATAACGAACGAATCTAGATAAGGCCGAAATATACTGTTCATCAAATGCATGAATGCTGCTGGGGCATTGATCAGCCCGAAAGACATAACAAGAAACTCATAGTCACCATATCTAGTCCTGAAAGCAGTCTTAAGAATATCTGAATCCCTTATATTCAACTGGTGATAGCTCGAACGGAGATCAATCTTGGAGAACACCCTCCCTCCCTGAAGCTAGTCGAATAAATCATCAATACGAGGCAGGGGATACTTGTTCTTCACTGTTACTTTGTTCAATTGCCTGTAATCAATGCACATTCTCATTGTACCATCCTTCTTTTTCACAAACAGAACCGGTGCACCCCACGGTGACATACTAGGTCGAATGAACCCCTTCTCTAGGAGCTCCTAAAGCTGATCTTTCAATTCTTTCAACTCCGTTGGTGCCATACGATATGGCGGAATGGAAATGCGCTGAGTTCCCAGCACCAGGTCAATACCAAAATCAATATCCCTGTCTGGTGGCATGCCCGGCAAGTCTGCAGGAAAAACATCGGGAAACTCCCTCACAACTGGAACATAATCAATACTAGGAGTCTCAGCTCCAACATCCCTCACAAACGCCAAATATGAAAGAAAACCCTTCCCAACCATACGCTGGGCCTTCAAGAAAGAAATAACACTACTAGGAACATAATCAGCCACACCACGCCACTCGATCCTCGGTACACCCGGCATAGCCAAAATGACTGTCTTAGCATGACAGTCTAGAATAGCATGATACGGAAATAACCAATACATGCCCAAAATAACATCAAAGTCCACCATGCTCAATAGTACTAGATCAACTCGGGTCTCCAAACCCCCAATAGTCATAACACATGACCAGTACACACGGTCTACAATAATAGTATCGCCCACTAGGGTAGATACGTGAACAGGTAAAGAAAGACACCCTCGGGACGTACCCAAATGATGAGCAAAATACAAGGACATATAAGAATAGGTGGAACCAGGATCAAATAAGACAGAGGCATCTCTGTGGCAGACTGAAACAATACCTGTAATGACAGCATTTGAAGCAATGTCATATGTCCTATCTGGAATAGCATAAAAACGAGCTTGGCCACCGCCTGATCGACCTCCACCTCTAGGGCGACCCCTGGCTACCTGACCTCCACCCTTAGCTGGCTGGGCGGGTGCTGAAGAAACTGGAGCAGAAGACGAGGGCTGACCCCTCTGTTGAGATGAACTAGCAATACGACGAGGACACTGCCTCCACATATGCCCAAACTCTCCACACTCAAAACAACTCCCAGGTGCTGGAGAATGGGACTAAAGGGAACCCCTCGCATCGGAGTGAATAGCTGACGCACTCGGCATGGAAGAACCCTGAACAGACGGGGCACGAGATGAACTCTGAGCTGAAAGGGCGCTGAGTGAAGGCTGACCCTGATGAGAACCATGATAGCCATGACCTGAAGATGCCCCACGATACTCGGGATAGGCCGACTGAGCGGGCCTAAATGAACGACCTCTACCATGCTAGAACTGGCCCCTAGACGGAGCATCACTGAAATTGTCAGAACCTCGAGGCCTCTTGACCTTCCTCTCATCTATATCTTGCCGGTGAGACGTCTCAATCTCACGAGTGATATCAACCACCTCCTCAAATGAAATACCCAAAACCCTCTCTTCAATCATCAGAATACGGAGATGATAATTAAGGACATCCACAAACCTCTTCATCCTCTCACGATCTGACGGAACCATCTAGGAGGCATGGCGAGCCAACTCAGAATACCTCGCTTCATACTGAGACACAATCATATCTCTCTGTCGTAGCCACTCAAACTGCCTACGCAGCTCCTCCCTGCGGGACTGCGGTACATACTTCTCCAAGAAGAGAGTGGAGAACTCTTGCCAAGTCAAAGGCGCTGCACCAACCGGCCTATGCCTCTCATACGCTTCCCACCAAGTGAAGGCAGCCCCAATAAACTGAAAATGGTAAATGATACACCACTCGACTCCAGAATCCCTGCTGTACGGAGCATACGTTGACACTTGTCAAGAAAACCCTGGGCATCCTCGCCCTCAGTACCAATGAATGATGGAGGCTAGAGCCTACCAAACCTCTCGAGGCGACGTTGCTCATCATCCGGCATAACTGGTACAATGAACTCCTGAGCTGGTGCAATCTGCTGGGCTGGAGGTGCCCCTGGTGTCTGCAATCCCTGGACTAACTGCTCAGTTGTGCGAGCAGCGGGGGTCTGATTGCCTCCCCCGGCCTGTGAAGTAGCTGCTGTGGTAGTGGCTGAAACTGCCTGAGACTGCCTGAGCCAGGACAATGCAAATTGATAAGATCTGAGCCAAGGCCTCTTGAAGGCCCGGAATCACGATGGGCACAGCTGGTACCTGAACTGGTGTTGCTGGAGCATCTATAGCTGGAGCTTGATCCTGAGCTGGGGCAGCTAGTGGATCAACATGTGCTGCCCTTGCTGCTCTGCCTCTACCACAACCGCGTTCACGGACTCTAGTGGCCTTAGTGGGTGGTACTGGTGGTCGTCTACCTCGTCCGGTAGCGCGAGTCCTCGCCATCTACGAGTGAATAGAATACAGAAGTTTAGTTCTCGAATCAACAAAGTCGCACGACAAGAATTTCAAGAATATGAAATTTTTCCTAAAGGTTCTGCATCCTCTCGAGGATAAATACAGATGTCTCCGTACCGAACCGTGAGACCTATGTAACCTAGGCTCTGATACCAATTTGTCACGACCCAATTCCCGAACCCGGTCGTAATGGCGTCTCTCGTGAAGGCAAGGCCAGCCAAAACAAAACGAAACACCTCTTTTAAAAATTAATTAACATAAGCAAATCTAAAAGATGATTAAGATAGCCATAATTGCGGAAACATCGATAACAACAAAGGGAAACCATCCCGACACAGCCCAAACCAGGGTGTCACAAGTCATGAGCTACTACAGAATCTGCTATAAGTCTACAACGAATGAAGTCCGATACAATAGTCTGAAGAAAACATAAATGATAGAGGATAATGGAGACACGGGGATGCAGACGTCAACAACTACCTCGTAACTCCAAATCACTGCCTGGTCTGGGAGGATCAGCAGCTCAGGAGCGGACTCTCCTATGCCTGAATCTGCACACACGATGCAGGGAGTAATGTGAGTACTCCGACCCAGTGAGTAATAATTATAAATAATGACTAAAAGCAGGAAAATACGTAAAGGCACAAAGCAATTCTATATCAGACAGTAAAATCACTTAAAGTAGTAAAAACGTGAAGAATCAAATGAAATCTCTTTTTTTTTTAAAAAGAGGTAAAATTAGGTAAAACAACATGTAAATAGCAAGTAAAAATATGCCCCTTGGGCTCAATATCAATCGCTCAGAAAAATATCAGTCCCTCGGGCTCAGTATCAGTCACTCCGCATAGTATCAGCCCCTCAGGCTCACTCTCAGATCATATGGGTACCCGCGCTCATTGTGGGTGTGCAGACTTCGAAGAGGCCCCTTACTGCCCAATCGCTATATCAAGCCACCTCGTGGCATCATCACTCTGCCTCACGTCACTCAAGCCACATTGTGTCATATAAAGCATCTCAGGCCCTCGGCCTCATATCACTCAGCATATCCTCACATATGGCCCTCAGCCTCACTCAGTCCAAAAATCATCACGAGCCCCTCGGGCATCAGTAAAACAGTAGTGCTCAGCCCAAACAATATTGGAAATATCATTAAGTTTCAAAATGCGAGTAAAAGTGGTTGAGTTTGTAAAACAGTATAAATCAATAGGACTGAGTTCATGTAATATGTCAAAATAGTGAGGAAACAATGATAAAAGTCCACGAAGGAGTCAAATAATCGGCATGAAGCCCAAATATGGCAATAAGCCTAAATCATGATGATAACAAACAAGTCTCAGTCAAATACGCTGTAAAAACATCAATCGGGACGGACCAAGTCAAAATCCCCAATAGTAAATGACCCCGCACTCGTCATTAAGCGCGTGTCTCACCTCAACATAGCACTACGTTGTGCAAATCTAGGGTTTCAAAGCCTCAGGACATCATTTACAATCACTACTCACCTCAAGCTAGCCAAAACTCAAGCTCGCTATGCCCTTGCCTGTCAAATCGGCCTCCTCGCGCGTCGAATATGACCAAAACCATAACGAATACGTCACAATATGCTAAGGGAACAAAACCCAATCGAAAATAATCGAAAAAACATCAAAAATTCGGAAATTGGCAAACCCAGCCCCGGGCCCACTTCTCGAAACTCAAAAATTTTCACATCAACGGGTTCCTTATCTCGCCACTAGTCTATACATATCAATAACTCTCAAATCCGAGCTCAAATGGCCCATCAAATCCAAATTTAAAATCTCCAATTTCCATGCCCTAGTTCTTCCCCTTTTAGCTAAGTTTTCATGAATTTCTAGATTGATTCCACAATTAAATCATGTTTTTAGTTCATAAAACTTACCTACAATTAATCCTCTTCGAAACCCTCTTCAATTTCTCCCAAATAGCTCTCAAAATGTTCAACAATGGAGGAGAAATGTCTTAGACTCGCGGAGGAAATGTTTTTAAACATTCTGCCAGCTACATTGATTTCATTCTATGCGATCGCGGCCCAAGGCTCGCGATCACGAAGCACAAAAATCCCGGACCCTCAAAATGAACCTATGCAAATGTGACAGGGGCCCCGCGAATGCGATGCCTTACCTTCCAAAACTACGTAAACACGTTCCTAATGATGCGAATGCGAAGAACAAACATGCTGGCCCCCAGATCCTCCTATGCGAATGCGGAGGGTCTTACGTGAACGTGAAGCTTCACCTGCTAACCCTCTGTGATGGCGAACAACTGAATACGAACGCAATGAAAAAACTTCCTGCCTTCCAATTTTCTTTTACACGATCGCGACACCACCCCCGCGATCGCGAAGGCCAATATCTCTACAACTCAAGAACTGAAAATCTGCAACTTGAAACTTAAGAAATGGTCCGATTGGCCATCCGTAACTTACCCGAGGCCTCCGGGACCTCAACCAAAAGCACCAACACATCCTAAAACATCATTCAAACTTTTTCCAATCATCAAAATACCTCAAACAACACTAAAACCATGGAATTACATCAAATCCAAGCCTAAGTTCTTATGAAACTTCCAAAACACGCATTCAATAAAAAACCCCAAGCAAATCACCTCCAAATAACATGAAATTGTGCACACACATCCCAAATCACCTAACGAAACTACTGCAACTCTCCGAATTCAATTCCGACCCTCGGATCAAAATCTCACCTACCAACCGAAAATCGTTGAAATATTAACTTCGCTAAAATAAGCTAATTTCTACACCGGACCTCCAAAACCACTTCCGATCGCACTTCTAAGTCACAAATCATCCCCCGAAGCTAACTGAACTATCGGAAATCACATCCGATCCCTCTAATACATAAGTCAAGATCCGGTTGACGTTTTCCATACCAAACCTTCCTTAAAGAGACTAAATGTCTCATTTCCTACCAAAACCAATCCAACTCAACTCGAATACACATGACACGGATAACGAAGCATAAAATGGGAAAAACGGGGCGATAACTCATGAGACGACTGGCCGGGTCGTCACACTACATTACTGCTAATAATGTCTTGCCTTGCAATTTTTGCGATTCTGCTAATGATGTCTTGCCTAGTGAATCCAATATTTCGTTATTTCTTGAGAAAACATCCTAAGAGGAAGAAAAAAGTAGGTTTTGTTCTTAAATGGAAGTTGCTTTGACTGCATTGTTCTTTAGGTTCTTGAGATTCTGAATCGCTCATTTTGGTGGGAAGGAATAGTAACATGCTTGATGGTTCTCAGACGAGGGAATTATTTGTCTATAAGTATCTCTGGTTGGTTCAGAAAATTGTATGTGATGCGAGATATCTTGAAGGTGGGACATATTGATAGGATGACAATGAAGAGCAAAATACAGGAGCTTGAGTAAGAAAGTGTAAAACGATAGCCTAGATGAATATGCAGATCATAGCAGTACAGAGCACAAGGGCTGGCAGGAAAAGCCTTTCATTTTATTTGGATGGTTGGTAGCAGATCTTAATTTCTGTAGTTTTAACTTAAAGACGATCTAGTAATGGTCTTAATGGTGCTGATGGTTGACCAAAGAAGTTTCTGCCTTTTGCGCTAGTCCTAGTAGAATGTAGAAGATTTCAACATAAATCTGGAGCTTTAACAATGTATCTGGTGCATGAAAGTTCTCTTGGTTTAACAATGTCTTGCAATACAAATTTACTTCATGGCTTATCCCAATACTAACAGGTAAATATGTGCGAGAATTAGAGAGACATACTCTGATGTGTTTTGAGATGACACTCTAAGCACTTATATTTTGAAATATACAATTACAACATACCCAGATAGGAGTGGTAAACGGGTCGGGTTTGATATGGTTCAGGTCGAAAACGGGTACTGAAAAAACGAATCAATTATCCGACTCGATCTATATTTAAATATGTATAAAAAATGGGTTAACCGGCGGATAATATGGGTAACCATATTATCGATGAATTCTTGCATATGATCACTTTTTGGAGAATTCTTAGTCTCTAACTTGAGGAACCCCAGTTTGAGGCTTTACAAATATAAAAGTTAGACCCGTTGGTTATGCATTTGGTTACCCATTGATTATCCATTTTCTAAATGGATAACATGGTTCTTATCCGCATTTGACCCGTTTTCAAAAAGTTCATTATCCAACCCATTTTTTAGTGGCTAATATGAGTGGTTAACTATTTTTTTTTAACCATTTTGACACCCCTATAACCAGCGTATTCCCATAAGTGGGGTCTGAGGAGGGTAGCATGTATGCATACCTTACCCCTACCTTGTGAAGATAAAAAAGTTGTTTATGGTACCTCTATATTTTGAAATATATGCTATTAAATTTGCAAACTATATTTATGCAGGTATTTAAGATCAAAAGACTCTGCAAGTTGAGCAATATATATTACATCAGGTTAGGGGTGTACGTAGGTCGGTTTAGTTCGAATTTTACAATTATATCAGACCAAACCAATTGTGTCGGATTATTAAATATAAAGACCAAACCAAACCAATAAAACTCGGGTTTTTCGCTCTCGGTTTTTCTCGGGTTTTCGGGTTATTCGGGTTTTTTCGGATTTTTTTCCAGTAAAATCTTCGTAGAACAAAACATATAA
>MU686536.1:21616-87077 GCA_026770625.1 Nicotiana glauca
GTAAGTTCAAATCTGAAGAGGAGGTCTTTGTCGGTTTATCGATTTCGAAATTTTTCTTATCGAGTTATCGATTTCGATTTCGATTTGTCCTCTTCGATTTATCGATTTATCAAAAAAAAATTAAAAATTTTTTAAATTTTTTTTAATTTTTTTTTTTTTACCCTTATTCTATTATACCTTTTCCTTACCCTAAGTCCCTAACCCTATTATTTCCTCTACCACATTTAAGGAATGATCATATTTAAATCTCAAGGGAACGAAGTTCAAATTAATGGAAAACAAAATTAGTCGTGATGATGTATTTTTTTTATACTGTTGGAGTGTTGGTGACATACATTTGATCCCTTACTTTAGTTTCGTTGCATGTGCTTGTTGACACAATTTTTATGTCATAAACGATGTTCGTTCTTATTTTAGCTTCTTTTTGTCCATATTAGTTAGGCGTGTTTATAGCGATATACTTTCCGTAAAATCCCGCAAATTTTCTTATTTGTGTTATCGATAATCGAATCGATAAGCCCCAAAAACTGATAAATCGAAATCGAAAAAATCAAAAACTTATTGAAACGATAACGATAAGCATATGTACAAATCGATAATCGATAAGTAATTATCGATAAGGGTCAAAATCGAATCGATAAATCGAATGCACACCCCTAATTTAGACTAGATCCACAGTGGATTTTGTCATATATAGAATAAATCCAAAGGTATGTACATTTCATGGAGTTGAACACTGTATGTTATGATTAATCTTTTTTAGCATTAATTATTCTGATATAAGCATTAAGCCTTATGTATACAAAAGGTTAAAATGATCTACAAAATGGATTCTAAACTTTACTATATGTCTTGTAAATATTTGAAGTGACAAAATGCTTAGGAACGTGCCTATGTTTGCCTTTTTTTTTAATGATGGATATAGTACTAATTAAGGTGTACATGAGCCGTTGGTTCGATTTTTGTCAAAACCAAATCAAACCAACTATATCGATTTGGGTTGGTTCGATTTTGTCAGTTTTTTGAGTTTATATTACATGAATATTGTTTCAATCTTACTTTGTTAGAGTTATAAATAAAGTAATGAGAAGTGAATATATGTTTAGTAAAAATTGACAAACATATAATTTATTAAAATATTCTTATGGGAGAATTTCTTTAGTAACAATATGATAGTTATTTTCTTACTCAACAATAATTTTTTGTTGATGTATGCTTTCAAGCTTAACCAAATTTAAAGAAATAAATATAAAAATTAATATGAAACCTAAATAATGATATGTTCTATTTAATTTTAAATATTATCAATAAAATACTATTTTAAATTCGAAAAAGGTATAATAAAATAATAGATCTTGACATATAAATATCGAAAACAACAAGATCGATACATTTCAATAACACTTGACAAAAAGTGATGATACAAGTTAGAATCAACTATTATATAAAGTAAATAAAATATGTGCACTTTATAATTCAATTAAATATTATATCACATAAGAGGATCACAAATATTTTTATATATTTTCTTATAAAAATGTATATACAGTTTAAAAGTATATATAAAAATTATATATTTATATGTTGATTTGGTTCAAATTTTTTTACTCAATACCAAATCAATTAAACTAAATCTAATCGAATTTTTTAATCCTTTTGGTTCGACTTTTCGGTTTAGTGTGGATTGTCAGTTTAGTTTGAACACCCCTAGTACTAACATTAGCTATATGATTAGAAAATAGCAGAAATAGGACACTATAAAGGTGATCTTTTTAACTTTTTGACCTTTGGGGCATATCTTTGATCAATGGACGAACCTTCAGTTTAAAAGTCAAAAATTTACTCATTAAACTTGAAAGTAGTATGCCCTACCTTCACTGTCAATATAAATCTCATCGTTTGTTCTTTCAATTTAATGTGTAAGTTCACCAGATTAAGTTGATATCAAAATTCCCCCGTCAAGCTACCTAATATAATGCGTTTTCAACCAAATTTCTCCTTGGTCATGGTTTCTTTCTTAGCTGCAATTGAAATTTTTTTGAACACCTTTGATCTTCAAAATTAAGTTTGCTGTTGTATAATGGATTGTATGTCACTAAAGATCTACATGCAATAGATTTGTTAGTTTTATTGACATGTTATGTGTAGTGCGTTACAAAAACGTATACCTAAGGTTTTATCATATGTAAAATTCAAATTGCATAGAGACACATTGTTATTTATGCAAATGATGAAGCTCTAAAACCCAAGGAAAGTAGTTTTTTGAGGTTATCTTTTTACAATCTTTAAACCATGAAAAGGTTATAAAGTATTTTTCTTATTGGTTCGATTCTAATTACCGAGTCTAAAATCCTAAACAAGATCATTAAGTTATTCTCTTCATGCAGTTTAAAAAACTAGTATGAGTAAGTGTAGTAATAGTGATGTTGATTTGGGAAGTATCAAAAATTGAGATTAACATATTCTTGAAATTTTAAACTTTCTACATGGATAGAACCAGAAGATTACCTAAAGCTAAATATTAATAAGAGACTCTAAAACCTTTATTAGGGACCTTTTGTATAGATATATGCACACAAACAATTTTTTTTTTGTATTTCTTGTTTATAGTGTTGTATTCTTGCATGACATATACTTTTAACTTCATATATTAATTTTTTGTTTATATTGATAAGGATTGATTGTAGTTAATAGGATGTTAGTCATGTCTTTGTAATACATTACCTTGGATGTTGTTGTAGAAAAAATTATTTACTAATATAAAAATTTGAATTGTTCCATTCAAGATTCTAAAATATTTCTAATATAAAAGTATACACTTTCTTTTTCTACAAACTTTAATATTATCTAAGCAAAAATAAAATTATATTCATTATTAAAAACGTTTGGGGCCACAAATATTTGGGCGTCTAAAGGGAAAACTTTACTCGTCTTCCCCTTCCGCTCCCCCCGGATCTCAAGCGTGACAATGCTTCTTTTCATATTGGTGGGAAGTAAGTTAAGCTTGGAGTTTTTGTGTTGGTGATTCGGCTTATGAGAGGTAGTTTCGAGAAAGAGGTTAAGGGTGAGCCTGAATTCATGGCATCGGTGTTTAACTAGAAATTGAGATTTCATTCAAAGCTTATTTTAGAAGAACTCGGGTTACTGATAATCAAATAGAAATAGGAATAATTGATGTAAATAATAGTTAATAGAAAGCAAAGTAAATCAGTATATTCCAATAGTATTTCCTGTCCTTACAAGTGTTCATTCTTCACCTTTATAGCTATTTCTAAATAATATGTTTTTCTCCTTTCATAATGGAGTCTTTATGGACAATTAATGGCATTTAATATAACGTTATAATTGGCAATCGTAACTGACTTAATACATATTCTGTAACGTTTTCTGTAATTAATGCCTATTAATTTTCAATAATACGTATCTATATCCCTTTTGCTATTTAGGTTCATTTTAAGAGGTTCAAGCACCTATCCTTTCTGGCTTTCTTGGATTTTTTCTCGTGCTTGCTAAAGCTCGTGCCTCTTCATCTATTCTTCGCCAACTGACATTTCTTTACCAATCCACTTGCCATGACATGTCACCACATAATTAATTTGATATATTAATTTAATTTTTCCCAATACAGATAGTCCCCCACTTGCCATATATATATATATATCAATAGAATATTTGGGAAGTGGATCTTATTAAAACGGGAATTTTTGCTGCCATTATACCTCCTCTGGAACTGATGCTTTATGTGTCACTTCTATTTAATGCTCATGACGCGTGGCATCTTCTGATTGGTTCTACAAATTTTCAGTGTCCTTTAGTGCTTTTTTGTGGCTTCACCTATTACGAAGCGACATTTTCCATCATAATATTTCCATCATTGTACCTTTTCTTTGACGGTTGCTTCTGAGTATAAATATAGCTTTTGTCTTTGTCTTTATCATAAAAGGTTTCATATCTTAGAATATTCATTCTTGTTTTCTTCTTCCTCATACTACTATGACTTCTTCAAACCCTAACCCCCGAAGAGTCCCCATTGTTGATAATCTTCCTCTTGCTCCCGTTAGAAGTAGAAGATGAGGAAGATTGTGTAGTTTAGTGTCTTCATTTGTAAGGGGTGTTTCTATTCTTTTAGTGAGTTCTTCTCCTCCTTCTAGAACTAGGGGTTCTTTTTATCATAGACCTTCATCCAGAAGTAAAGATTCTAATGAACCCGTTTGTGAGACTTTAATGGATGAAAATGTCCCTGCTGAACTATCTTTTTATACTGATAGAGAACCGATTAGAAATCAAGTTTCTTCTATGTCTTCTTTTCGTGCTGATATTTACCTATCTCAAATCACCGAAGGTCTGATCTCTATTGTTCGAAGGGATTGCCACTGAAGACCTGATTTCCCTATTATAATTCCCAATGCGAACCAAAGAATTACATCTTACTTGACCGGATTTTCTTTTTTGTATACATACCCTTTTACGCTGAATTTTACACCCCCCATTGATCCTATTATCATTAAATTCTGCCGTTTATTCGATGTTTGTTTAGGACAGATTGGCCCCATTGTGTGGAGAGTTGTTGCATGTTTAAGGAATTTAACAAAAATGGTGTAACACCTCGCACATTCGAATTAGGTATGAATGAGTTAAAGGAGTAGTAAGATTATATTTTGTACATATAAAGTCCTATCAAGATGATTATGGGTGGAAATAGTTATTTCAAAATCAATATGGAAAGTGAGGTGCATGAGATTTGACAAAATCGACTAAGTTTGCAGAAGGTCTATCTTCAAGCAGGTCTTAGTGAAAATGTGTAAGGAATTTGGGAAAACTCAAAGCATGAAAGTTGTAGACATTGAAATAGCTTTCCAACGATATATTATAGAGCCCGAACGGATCTTTGTGCAAAAAGTTATGCGTATTTTACAGAACAGTATGCGATATGCATGCCCTGTAGTGCGCCCCTAGCTCTACCGCGCTAATATTGAGGCAGTGTTACTGCTGTTTTGCACGGTCAATAGCGCGGGCAGGTATTCAGGTGCGCGGGCGCACTCGTGGGGGGTCGTTTTACAGTCATATTTCGTCCCTCACATTCCCAAAACAAAAAAACTTGCTCTAGAAAGGGGAACTCTCAAAAACCTAATTCCTTAAGGTCCTTCCACCAGCCAAGGTAAGTTCTAATGGTAATTCTAAGCTAATTTCAATTTCCCAACATCTTATTAATAAGGATAAACCCTCTATATCATTAGATATTCGATTGGGGCGTCATTGTTGAGAGAAGAAACCCTAGAACTCGATTCAAGGAGATTGTCACGCCCCAACCTCGGGAGGCGCAATCAGCGCTCAATCAAATGAACCCGACTGAGCAAGCCTAACTAAACACTTTCTACCCCAACTCAATATGAATACGGAACTCATGCCTTTGATTTATTTAGACGATAATACATGGTGTACACCACATTACTGATTCATTTCATATCATAAAAATTTACCGTTCATACGCTAGCTTCATGGATTCTATTAGAGTTACGGCTTAAGGAGATCACAAGTTTAGGATTACAACATATACATATAGTGGACTCCCCGAAACCTGTACATAACCCACACTAGTGTCTTTGGAGCCTCTAAAGATACAACAGATAAGCATGACTATGCTGGCAACAAGGCCCCATCTATACCTTAAAAGTGAAAAGATGTAATAACAAAAGATACACCATATAGCCCCATGGAAGAATAAGGGGCTCACCGAGACTTCGAGTAGAAGAATGCTCCGCTACACACGGTCGTCACTGTCCGCTATGGAGCCACCTACAATCATAACACGAATGTAGCATCCCCGGCAAAAGGGACGTCAGTGCATTTGAATTGTAGTGGTATGTATAACTGAACACCATTTTTACTAGAAAGAACTATCAAATAGATACAAGCAATTAATACGGGCAAATCAAAGAAGCAATTCATATAATTCTTCATACAATTTCTACAACACAGATTAGGGCAATTTTGTCACGTGTTCACCAATGTTCTCATTACCACCGCCATCTCGAGCGGAGTCCGATCACGACCCGACCGGCTAGATTACCTCATTGGAGGTATTACTCACAATCAATATTTCATTTCCCTTATCCGAAATCCAATATCGGTACATTACCACTATGTGTGCGGCATGGTGTCCGATCACGACCCGACCGGCTAGGTCACCTCATTGGAGGCATTACTCAATTCTCATTCTCATCAGTCAACACCTTCGAATATCTATCCCACACATATCGAGGATAATTTAGGTTACAAATCACAGGTAAATGAGCACATAGCTAGCATGAATAGTTCTTTGTTTCAATGTCGGTTTATAGCCCAAGTAATTCAACACATAATTATACTTTTCATCATTCTCTAATTATCAAGATTTGTGCATTATTCACATTGAGGCACATCCTTCACGAATATGCATAGTTATATGCAATTCAATTAATGCGTAATGACAATCAATACTTTAGCCAATTTAACTCTTACCATACTTTTGTAATGACAACGGAGCTTAATTTCTAATAAAAAGTGGTTTTAGCCATACATACCTCAATAAAGCTTTTCCTTACTCTTTTACAAATTTTCGAAACTCTTAGCGCTTCGATCTTTTGGGATGAAGATTCAGGAGCCTTCACTTGATTAGTTTTAAGGATATAGCAAAATTCTAAGGAGAATTTGATGGGGGGACACTTTCCACCTCTAAGACCCTCTTTCTCTCTCTAACAATCTCAGAAAATAGGCTTAGAATGAGCCAAAATGTTGAATATATCGATAGGGAGTTCGGGTTAAAAATTAGAAAATTGGAGCCCCGAATAAAATATGCGATCGCATCTGCAATCCCAGAATGAACATGCGGTCCGCATAATGGACCACAAAATGCCTCCCAAAAACCATACGTTCTGGCTCAGTCTGCGTTAATAATGCGGCCCGCATTCACGTTTTGCGGTCGCAAAGTGCACCGCAGAACTGACACTCACAAAATTCAAAGGAGAAAGTGCGACGACTATGCGGTCCGCATTTCGATTATGCGACCGCATTTAGACCGCATAACTAACTTCAATTTTAACCAACACTCTGACTCACTCTGCGGCAGATATGCGGTCCGCATTTCTATTATGCGATCGCATTCTGGACCGCATAACTGACTTCAATTTTAACCAATACTCTGACTCACTCTGCGGCAGATATGCGGTCCGCATTTCTATTATGCGATCGCATTCTGGACCGCATAACTGACTTCAATTTTAACCAATACTCTGACTCACTCTGCGGCAGATATGCGGTCCGCATTTCTATTATGCGATCGCATTCTGGACCGCATAACTGACTTCAATTTTAACCAATACTCTGACTCACTCTGCGGCAGATATGCGGTCCGCATTTCTATTATGCGATCGCATTCTGGACCGCATAACTGACTTCAATTTTAACCAATACTCTGACTCACTCTGCGGCAGATATGCGGTCCGCATTTCTATTATGCGACCGCATTCTGGACCGCATTTCTTGCATTTTTCTGGAAACTTATTCTTGAATTTTTAATGCACTATTTAAAACACTCTGACTTCAATTTTTAATGCACTATTAAAAACACTCTGACTTTAATTTTAACCAATACTCTGACTTCAATTTTTAAAGCCTAACTTGGCACCACGAAATCCGGGTTTTCGAGTAGGGATTTCACGGGGCCTTACAGAGATAGAACGTAAAAAAGGTAGTATCTTCACCCTCTAATTGATTCTATCATTGAATTAATGACTATAGACTCTAGTTCATGAGATATGAGTTGGTGGGTTTGATATAAAAGCATGAACGGTGATAGGTTTGGTTATTGATTATTGATTAAGGGTGTTGTTTAACTTATGTGTGATAAAGAATAGTGTTGATTATAACCATTTGAGACATTAGAATTTATCTAAGAGCAAAGGAATGTGTTATTGGGTGTAGAGACACCATTAATAAGAACCATGAAGCATTATGCCACCAAGTGTTTAAGAAAACATTTAGGTGACTAAAACATGAGAATTATTGCTAATATGGAATCCTTTTGGCTTGTATTGATATAGATTAAAGTTGAAAGGGTGGCGAATGTTGTATTACGCTCAAGAGCAGGAAGTTAAGGTATGTGAGGCTAACTCTCTATGTTTGGAAATGTTAATGATTCTCCCTACATTACTTTTCTTTTACGATGTTACTAATTGCCTCATAGATATTGTTTAGCCTAGTTCCTTGAATAGTTGTAGAACTTCTATTCTCGAGCTTTATAACTCGTTCATGACTTTCATTCTGAATGTTGTAAGCTCAGTGCGTATTTAATATAGACCTGGGTTTGATGCCCTAGAGTCTTAGTATAGATTCCTTAGTATGCCACAACAGTTAAAGTTTCAATGTTCATAATTAGTTCAACAATACATGTCTCAGTCTAGTCCTATTCAGTATTCTAGTATTATGTAACTCAGTGTGATCCAGTATTCCAGTATCATGTAGCTCAATGTGATTCAATATTTCACTATCATGTATTGCAGTATGATTCTTAGTTCCTAATTTTAAATCCCTGAATGTCGAACACCTGTATTTGGGACTGAGGCCGCAGTTTATGCTTTATGCATCTTTGGGCTGGAGGTCGCAGTTTATGCTTTATGCATCTTTAGGCCTGAGACCGCAGTTTATGCTTTATGCATCTTTGGGCCTGAGGCCGCAGTTTATGCTTTATGCATCTTTGGGCTTGAGGCCACCGTTTATGCCTTATGCATCTTTAGGCCTGAGGCCATAGTTTTATGCTTTATACATTTTGGACCTGAGGTCGCAGTTAATACGTATACTTGGGCCTGAGGCCGCAGTTTGTGCACATATTATATTGGGCCTGAGGTTGCAGTTTAATATTCAGATAAATAGGTTGTTCATCACTCAGAAGAGGGAGTATTCATATCCTTAATTCCTTTGTTCAGTTCAATTATTTGTTATCAGTTCAGTTATCAGTTATCAGGTCAATTATCAGTTATCTGTTCAATTATCAGTTATCAGTTATCAATTATCGCTTAAGTTATCAGTTACCCGTTATCATCTCAGTTTCAATTTTAATAGTTATCATTTCAAAATTATCAATTCTCAGTTATCAACTTAGTTTCAGTTTTAGCATTTATAATTCTTTCTTTCAGTTTCTTTACATACCAGTGCAATTCAAATGTACTGACGTCCCTTTTACCTGGGGCATGCATCTCACAATATAGGTAATGATTTATAGGTTCAGTTTCTTTACATACCAGTGCAATTCAAATGTACTGACGTCCCTTTTGCCTGGGGCCTGCATCTCACAATATAGGTAATGATTTATAGGTTGACGATTTTGGGCGCTAGGACTCTCGTATTAGCTGTTTGGTGATCCCCAGTTCTTTTAGGGAATTATAATTATCTTATAGTCTTCAGTATTTTTAGAAAGTCAATGTTTTCAGTACTTCGGGCTTCATAGACTAGAGTAACAGTTAGACAGAGTCTCAGGCTTTTCATGTTACACAATGTTGATTACGTATATGTTTCAGACTTGTTTTAGTATTTCCGCACTTTGATTTATATTATCCAGACTTTCAGTATATCAACATGTGTTAGTTTATCTTCCACATTTCAGTATGTTGTGGTATCACATGTTGATTCAGCCAGCCAGATGGTTCGCTCAGTCACATGTAGTTAGGTATCGAGTGTCGTGTTACGTCCAGGCCCAGGTTCGGGGCGTGACAAAGCTTGATATCAGAGCATTAGGTTCAAGTGTCCTAGGGAGTCTATGAAGCCATGTCTAGTGGAGTTCCCTTTATATGCTCATATAAATGGTTAACTACCAAGACATCTAGGATTGTCTCATTTCTTTCTACTCTAGATCGTGCCATGAAGCTTAGAGCAATAGTTAACTTTCTCTTCCTATTGAATTCCAAACGTATTGGATGGCCAAGAGACATGCAGGAGAAACCTAAGGTCCTAGAGAGGATAATTGCCCATTGGGGTATAATTATGGAGTACAGGTTGGTAAATATAAGACTTGAGAGGGTGTTAAAAGTGGGATGCAATGGATAGTAGTACAGATTAGAGCATAACATTATCAGAAAGTACAAAAGCAGTTATCATGTCTTATGGCTATTAGTTTACCTCAGTTACCAGTTATACAGTCTTTCAGTTAGCAAGTTTGTGGTTATTCAGTACTCCAGTATTCAGTTATATGTTTACCAAATATCCAATTTTCAGTGTATTCAAAATTTTTGGTGACTTGTGAGTATACAGTGATGCATATGGGTTCTCAAAGAAAATATAAGTAACAGTGATTATAGCAAAGCCTTCGCATGTTTTAGGTCTGGATTAAGACCAAGACTCACCGGATGGTGCAATAAGTGATTTCTGAAGGATAAGTTTGTGCATGGTAATCGTATGTGTTTTACCCCAGAGAACATTTTCTTTTAATTCTTGGAAATGGAGCCACAAGTTGGATAATGATAGTTCAGATATTATACCCTAACATTGGTCACTATAGTTTTGGATAGAAAAGAGCCTAAGGGTAAAATAACTAGAAGTCAGAAATATTTGTTATTACCAAAGATGTGATTTCGTAAAACTCATGTAAATGAATAGAAAATATGATGTATGCAATGAGAACTAAGAGAAGCCAATAGTGAATTTTAGGGAATGGTTTTAAGTTGTTTAGATTTATTCAAATCGGAACTAGAAGTACCACGTTAGTAGGTTACTATAAGAAGCAACTATTGATGTAAGATAGAAGATATGGCAGTTCCCCCTTAGGTTATGTGACTAAATGTTTACCTCGGATGTTTATAGTATTATATGATTTTGTATTGTATAGAAAGTTTGGGGTTAGATATTTCAATTTCATTTAAGGTAGATGAATTTCCTAAGTGTGATCCGTGCACATAGTTTAGAAGAAGAAAAAAAGGGATAGTATGCGACTGTATAACAGGGCCGGATGGTGAGGGAAGTTAGAATAAACTTATACCTTACTTTAGTTATCCATAAGTAGAACAAGAGAATATGATTCTAGCAGGTGTTTAGTAAAAGAATAATAAGTAAGTTTTGAGTTGATACAATGTATTAGAAATTTCATCAGAGCTAGTAGAGGTACAATTTGATTCAATTAGCCAGGTTAACTCTAGTTAGTGGGTGATAGTTTGAAACACCGAATGTGTGTTAGAACCCAAAGAGCTTAAGTTAAATCCGAAGTACAGTGATAGTGGGAAAAATAATTAGCTAGCAATAAAAGAGCAAAGTATAGAAGAATAGCCTTTAGAAATTATCGAAATGTGATTTCTCCGGGATTGATCGTGTGAGCAGAGTTAAATCATTAAGAGTGTGTATGATAGTTGTGAATACATTATCTTTTCGTTATGTGAATAATTTAGTTTTTTCTAGTTTAGAAGTAAGTTGGAAGATGAGTCGTTATTGACTGAGAGTACAAAGAATTGAAGAAAATAAGGAAAGTTATTTGGATCCCAACAAAAAGAGAAGGATCCACAAGTATAAGAACTTTGGTCTAAGGGGTGATGTGAATTTTTTTTGTAAGCCCAGTTAGTGATTTGAAACCCGAATAGTTAGCATGGGATATGAAAAAGAAAATCAGTTCGGTAATGAGGGAAAATTATATAATTACCACAAGGATTATGTCTAGCATGTTTAAGAAACATAAAATGATTAGAATGATCACCGAGCTTAGTTATTGATGATAAAGTGATCACAGAAAAGCTATAAAATCATGCCTATGTATGTGTTATGAGGATAGTGCCATTGCACGGGGCTTTAAAATTTAGAGTACATATCAAAGACTTAGGTCAGAATAATGCTATAAGTGTTTTCAGGAAGTGATTAAGAAGATAAAGTGTGAGAAGTATAACTCATGATTGAGGTAGATAAGAGAACTTTGGTGAAAGAATTTCACCAACCAAGATGGGAGTTCTATTTCTGACTCCGAAGATGACGGAGTTGTTGTCTAGAACAGGACTTGTTCCCCCTTAGTAGATGAAGAAAAGGAGAAACAATTTGACAAACTATACGTATTGCAGTTTAAAGAGGAGATTCACAAGTATAAGATGATGGCTTTTGAATTGGGGGAGATGATGGTACTTTGAGGTACCAAGACAGATTGTGTGTTCCAGACATAGATGGATTTAGAGAGGGAAGATCATGTTAGAAGCCCATAATTACAGGTATTATTTCTATCCAGGTTCCCCAAATATGCATCATGACAAAGGAGATTTATTGGTTGAACGACATGAAAAAGAACGTCTTGCTGCCAACTTTCTGAATTGTCAGCAAGTGAAAGTCGAGCAGCAGAAAGCCTAGTATTTTATCACATGATACATATATTTTGAGCGGAGATGGTAAATATGGAGTTTATAACAGGATTATCTTGCTCATCTTCAAAGCATGATTTGATTGGATGAGTGTAAATCGACTTACTAAGTCAGCACGTTTCTTGCCAGTAAAAAAACTATAGATTCAGTAGAAGATTATACCAAGTTATACATTCAGGAAATCGTCTGATGTATGGGACTCTGTTGTCTGTCATTTCGGACTGCGGTGCTCAGTTTCCAATGAACTTTTCGTAGTCCTTTCAGAAAGGATTAAGCACACATTTTTCATCCTAAAAAAGATGTCCAGGCAAAGCGCATTGTTCAAACAGTTGAGGATATGTCCTTGATGTTAAAAATGATTGGGGTGATCACCAATTGGTTGGTTCGAAGTTAGAGAAGTGGAGTTGTTAGGACTCGATTTGGTCTATCAAATTATAGAGAAAGTTAAGTTGATTCAAGAGCGTTTGAAGAAAACTCAGAACCGCCAAAAGTCTTATTCAAGCGTGCGACATAGAGACCTAAAGATTCAAGTTGATGATTGGGTGTTTCTGAAAGTTTCGCTTATGAAAAACGTTTTGAGATTTGGGAAGAAGGGGAAGCATAGTCCCTGCTATATTGGGCCATATAGATTCTTGCGAAGGATCAGTCAATTAGCTTATGAGTTGGAGTTGCCACCATAATTAGTGATGGTACAACCAGTATTTCACGTTTCATGTTATAATATTCAATTTTCCAGCACTTAAATACTTATGTCAGTTCAATTCTTAGATATTCAAGTCAGTTCAATACTCAACTACTCATGTTAGTCCAATACTTATACATTCATGCCAGCTTAGTACTCAGATTACTCAAATATTTGTGCCGGTTCAATATTCATATACCCATGTTAGTTAAGTATTCACATATCCATCGCAGACCAATATTCAGTCAATGCAGTAGTCATTCAGTTCAGTATTGCAATAGTTCAGTAATTAGGTATTCATTCACTTTAGTATACAAGTGTTAATGAACGTTCATGTTTCCACCGGACCCGTATAAGGTCCAGAGTTAGCAGAAGTTACAGTCAGGACAATCATTCGAGGACAAATGATCCCAAGGGGAAGGTAATGTAACACCCCGCATATTCATATTAGGTATGAATGAGTTAAAGGAGTAGTAAGGTTATATTTTTGACATATGAAGTCCTACCGGAATGATTATGTGTGGGAATTGTTGTTTCAAAATCAATATGGAAAGTGAGGTGCATGAGATTTGACAAAATCAACTAAGTTTACAAAAGGTCTATATTCCAATAGGGTTCAGTGAACATTTGTAAGGAATTTGGGAAATCTCAAAGCATGAAAGTTGTAGGCCTTTGAAATATCTTTTCCAACGATACATTATGGAGCCCGAGCGAATCTTTGTGCAAAAAGTTATGCGCATTTTACAGAACCATGTGCGATATGCGTGCCCTGTTACTGCCGTTTTGTGCGGTCAGTAGCGCGGGCAGGTCTTTAGGTGCGTGGGCGCGCTCGTGGGGGGTCATTTTAAAGCCATATTTCGTCATCCACATCCCCAAAACATAAAAACTTGCTCTAGAAAGGGGAACTCTCAAAAACCTAACTCCTTAAGGGTCCTTCCACCACCCAAGGTAAAATCTAATAGTGATTCTAAGTTAATTTCAATTTTCTAACATATTATTAAAAAGGGTAAAACCTCCAAATCATTATATATTCGATTGGGGCATCACTGTTGAGAGAAGAAACCCTAGAACTCGATTCAAGGAGATTGAACGTCAAAAAGGTAATATCTTCACCCTCTAATTGATTCTATCATAGAATTAATGGTTATAGACTCTAGTTCATGTGATATGAGTTGATGGGTTTGATAGAAAAGCATGAACTGTGATAGGTTTGAGTTGTTGATTATTGGTTAATAGTGTTGTTTACCTTATGGGTGATAAAGAATAATGTTGATTATAACCATTTGAGACTTTAGAATTTATCTAGGAGCAAGGGAATGTGTTATTGGGTGTAGAGATACCATTAATAAAAACCATGAAGCATTATGCTACGAAGTGTTTGAGAAAATATTTAAGTGACTAAAACATAAGAATTATTGCTAATATGAAATCTCTTTGACTTGTATTGATATAGATTAAAGTTGAAAGGGATGGGGAATGTTGTATTACGCTCAAGAGCAGGAAGTTAAGATATGGGAGGCTAACTCTCTATGTTTGTGAATGTTAATGATTCTCCCTACACTATGTTTCTTTTACGATGTTACTAATTGCCTCAGAGATATTGTTTAGCCTAGTTCCTTGAATAGTTGTAGAACTTCTATTCTCTACCTTCATAACTTGTTCATGGCTTTCATTCTGAACGTTGTGAGCTCAGTGTGTATTCAATATAGACTTGGGTTTGATGCCCCCGAGTCTTAGTATAGATTACTCAGTATGCCATAATCGTTGAAGTTTCAGTGTTCATTATTAGTTCAAGAATACATGTCTTAGTCTAGACCTATTCAGTATTCTAGTATTATGTAACTCAGTATGATCCAATATTCCAGTATCTTGTAACTCAGTGTGATTCAATATTTCACTATCATGTATTGCAGTATGATTCTTAGTTCCAGATTCTAAATCCTTAAATGTCGAACACTTGTATTTGAGCCTCAGGCCGCAATTTATGCTTTATGCATCGTTGGGCCTGAGGCCACAGTTTATGCTTTATGTATCTTTGGGCCTGAGGCCGTAGTTTATGCTTTGTGCATTTTGGACCTGAGGTCGCAGCTATGTATACGTATAATTGGGCCTGAGGTCGCAGTTTGTGCACATATATATTGGGCCTGAGGCTGCAGTTTAATATTCAGATAAACAGGTTGCTCATCATTCAGAAGAGGGAGTATTCATATCCTTACCTCCTTTTGTTCAGTTCAATTATTAGTTATCAGTTATCAGTTAGCAGTTATCATCTTAGTTTCAGTTTCAATAGTTATCATTTAAGTTATCAATTATCAATTCTCAGTTATCAACATAGTTTCATTTTCAGCATTTATAATTCTTTCTTTCAGTTGCTTTACATACCAGTGCAATTCAAATGTACTGATGTCCTTTTTGCCCGGGGCATGCATCTCACAATGCAAGTAATGATTTATAGGTTGACGATTCAGGGCGCTAGGACTCTCGTACCAGCTATTTGGTGATTCCCAGTTCTTTCGGGGAATTATAATTATCTTATAGTCTTCAGTATTTTCAGACAGTCCATGTTTTTAGTACTTCATTAGAGGCTTCATAGACTAGAGTAACTGTTAGACAGAGTCTTAGGCTTTTCATGTTAAGAAATGTTGGCTACTTATATATTTCAGACTTGTTTTAGTATTTCCGCACTTTGATTTATATCATCCAGACTTTCAGTATAAAAGCATGTGTTATAGCCCGTTTGGCCAAGCTGCAAAAATCAACTTATTTTGAGAAGTGCTTTTTTTCAAAAGTGCTTTTCTCAAAAGTACTTTTGGTGAGAAGCAGTTTGTGTTTGGCTAATTAGTTTGAAAAGCACTTCTGAGCAACAATTAGTATTTGGCCAAGCTTTAAAAAACTGCTTCTAAGTGTATTTTTCTCAAAAGTTGTTCTCAAAAAAGTGCTTTTGGAGAGAAGCTGCTTTTTTCTGCTTCTCCAAAATTGCTTCTGCTTCTCCTCAAAAGTACTTGTTTTCCTTCCAGAAGCTTGGCCAAACACCTCAATTTTTGGCCAAAAGTGCTTTTGGCAACAAAAAAAGCACTTTTGGCCAAAAATAAGCTTGGCCAAACAGGCTATTAGTTTATCTTCCGCATTCAGTATGTTATGATATCACATGTTGATCCAGCCAGCCTGTTGGTTCGCTTGGTCACATGTAGTTAGACACCGAGTGCCGTGTTATGCCCAGGCCCAAGTTCGGGGCGTGACCGTTGGATAATTTTCCTTTTACTTTCTTCCATTTGATTCACCTCTACTCCCCTAAACTTTTCCGTCATGAGATTTTTACTTTAGTAGCAAGAAGTAAGAGAATGTAAGTTAGCCCAGAGGATGATAAGGACCGTGGCTGGTATCCCAGGTTTGTTGCTGCCACCACTATTGGTTTAGTAAGCGAAGAAAATGTTCCATTTCCTGAAAAGTGGAATTTTGCACGTAAGTTTTCCTTTTACAATTTTTCTATCTTTTACCTTTATTTTTCCCGCTATTGTTTAACGTTTTCTCTTTTCCAGCAACCATTGGAACTATTGATGAGATTCTCAATTTCCATGGTTGGGTAGGAAAGTTATTGAATGTTGCTCCAATAGAAGGTAGATCTTGGAAAAACCTTTCGCACAAGTTTGGTTGGAAGGTGAAAACTCATGGTAAATGCTTTTCTTATCTCTTCTTCATACTTTCATTCACCTTTCCTTTAGAATTTGTTTTGATCTTTCTTTTTATCAGGATTTCCTATTTGAGGTGTAAGTCTTGATGCTGTCGTGGCTTCTAGAGTTTCTTTGGAAAGAGCTCAAGAGATAATCTTGGGTTCTTCATTGAAAAGGAAGGCTGATACAACCCAGAAGTATGAAGAAGATGAAAAACATGATGGAGTTTCCTTGATTAAAAGACCGCTGGCCAGAAGATGCGTCTTTTCAGATGATGACGCAACTTCTCCCTACTCTGTTCCCATAACCGAGCCTATTGAAGCCACCTTGGTGAGCTTTGATGATGATACTCCTACGGTAGCTCATGACTTTGATGATCAGTTTTTTTCTCGTGGGTTTGATAATGACAATTTTGATTTAGTTTCTGATGAAGTACCCCTTGCCTCTTTTACCATTCCTGTACCTATGACACGTTCTTTGCCAGTTGCGACTGCTAATGTTGCTGCTCTGCCCCAAGATATTATGACTTCTTCCACAGTTCCCCCTAATACTGTTCCTCGTACCGAGGTTGGTTACTCGAGTGGAAGTGGAACGATGAAGCAGATTACCATCGAGGTCCCTACCGGTGGTAACCTTTTGAAAAAGTCAGATCGGGCTAACATATGGTTGAAACCTTTGATCGGTCCAGTTGAGAATTCCAAGCACGAGAGTCACAGCTCTTTGACTTGGATGAATGACATAGTGCAGTCATCATTAAAGGTATTTACTACTTTTTACACTTTATTCCATACTTCTTTAGATCCTTCTTCTTCCCCTTAGTGAAAGTTTGTGAGGTGTGACTCCCTTTTTTTTCTTGGTGGTTTTACCCCTGGTCCCATTTGGGGGTTTGGTTTATGAAAATGACAAACAGTTTACGACTAGGTTCATACTTAGTCTAAACTTAATATCAAGAAGTTTTTGTTTAACTTAATTGTCTTGAGCTTCTATTTTGCTCGGTTTTGCCTTTATACTCAAGGTCTTGTTTGTTAATTTGTGGGTTTTTGTCCTACCTTTTTTTTTTTTTTGCATTTTTGAAAAAAAAAATGCTTTGTTAACTCCATGGATATCTGAATCAAATATAAATTTATAAAAGAGGACCCTTTTATAATCGAACTTTATGAAGAAGATGTCTCAACTTCATAACGGTGTAAATATAGGATGAAAGAAATAGGAACACACATGTTTCTTGACATAACTTGATAAAATTTTCATTTGAACTTTGTCAAGTTTAAATAACATCTTACATGTATTTAAATAACTTTTATAACTTTTTCATAACTGCTTTCTTTACAACAGATTTTCAAAGAAGGAAATAAAATCCAAGGGTTTTTTATAACCTATGGCTAAACATTGCCTTTAACCTAGATATCATAAATTTTTTAAATCTATAAGGTTTTTTTGAATGGATTTGTATTATTAGCTCGTAACTTTGCTCTGAACTCGATTCATTCGATGAGTAGACTTTTGGGCTTGACTTGAACTTCAGTTATTTTCAGTCTTCTTTGCCTTCTTTATACATATATTATATGTATATTATATAGTACCCCTAAGTGTTTGAACTTTGAAGTATGAAATCTCGAGCACTTGATTATTCCTCCTATGTGGTCCTTTTCCCAAAAAGGAAAAACAAACGAGACTCGGAGGTACGATTTTAGATAAAGACTACTTAACCCTTTTAAATTTCCATCAGAATAGTTGTAACCCTAGACCGGGAATTATGTTCTTTCCACATGTCTTGCAGGTCGTAATTCATCATTTAGTACGAGCTAGCTTTTTGCCTATCATATAAAATCGTTAGTAAAATTTAAATAATTCAAAAAATAAAAATAATTAATAGGGATACTTGACCGTGGGTATTTCGTTTCCTTAGAAATATTATCTTTTCAAATGAACAACATTTCAATTTGAGGGTAGAATCTTTCCATCCAATGTTTCAAGCTCATATGCTCCTTTTCCTGCATTTCCATGAATCTTATAAGGTCCTTCCCAAGTTAGACTTAACTTTCCTGCATTAGCTGCCCTCGTGGATTGGAAAACTTTCTTAAGTACGAAGTACCCTATCTTAAAGTATCCGAGACGAGCTTTCCGATTATAGTATCGTTCCATAACTTGTTTTTGTGATGCCATCCTGATTAACGCAGCTTCCCTCTTTTCTTCAAGTAAATCCAGGTTTACTCACATCTCTTCTTCATTTTATTCCTCGGTAGCTTGTTGATATCTCGTGCTTGGTTCCCCTATCTCAACTGGAATTAAAGATTCAGCTCCATATACAAGTGAGAATGGTGTTTTCCCGTACTTGTTTTTGCAGTTGTTCGATAAGCGCATAAGACCTCAGGTAATACTTCTAGCCATTTGCCTTTAGAGTCTTCCAACCTTTTCTTCAAGTTATTGATAATGAATTTATTTGTTGATTCAGCTTTCCCATTACCCATCGGATGGAAAGGCGTTGAAGTTATCCTTTTAATTTGCCAACTTTGAACGAATTCTGTGATTTGCGTGCCTATAAATTGTGGTCTATTATCACATACATTTCCTTTGGTAACCCAAATTGGCATATGACTTTTCGCCAAATGAAACCTCTAACCTCTTTTTCTCGTGCCTGTTTAAAAGCTTCTGCTTCTACCCGCTTAGTAAAGTAATCAATAAGTACGAGCAAAAATCTTACCTTGCCTTTGGCTTGTGCTAGTGGACCCACAATATCTATCCCTTATTTTATACAAGGCCATGGTGCAATGACTGGATGTAATAATTCAGCAGGTCTATGCATGTTGTTACTGTATCTTTGGCACTTGTCACATTTAGCCACAAAATGTTCCGCGTCTTCTTCCATTTTTGGATAATAATAGCCGTCTCTAATCATGGTTTTTACTAAATATCTTCCTCGTGCGTGATTTTTGCAATGTCCCTAGTGTATTTCTCTCATCATATATTCTATTTGAGAAGGCCAGAGGCATCTTGCTAGAGGACCACCGAACATTTTACGATAAAGATTGCCTTGCTTTAAATAGTATCAAGCAGCTTTTTTGTGAAGTGCTTGAGCCTTTTTCTTATCTTCAGGTAATATTCTATACTACAAAAAAGTGACAATCTCGTTCCTCCAATACCAAGTTAAATTATTAAGATTTACCTCGTTTTTGTCTTGATCAAGTACTGAATGAAATAAATGAATTACAGAAGCATTTTCATCATTTGTCACTTTTGCAGCAGATGCAAGATAAGCTAGGGCGTCTGCCTTGACATTCTCCTCTCTTGGTATCTGAATGACTTTCCAGGTTTAGAATTGCCAAACAAGATCACGTGCTTTTCCAGGTAGCTGCATTCGTGCCTCTCATGCTGTTTAAGTCCCCAGCATTTGGTTAACTATGAGCTATGAATCGCTTTTGATTAAGATATGTTCTATGCCAGGCTTGCGTGCCAGTTCTAAACCTGCAATCACAACTTCATATTCTGCCTTATTGTTAGTAATAAGGTGACATTTTATAACTTGTTGTATGGTTTCTCCCGTAGGTGGTACCAAAACAATAGCCAGACCTACCATTTTTACATTTGAAGAACCATCAGTAAATAAAGTCCAAGTTTTTAGATTAGACCCACTCAATACATGTAGTTCTTTTTCTGCTTCTAGTTGCATCCTTTGGCTAAAATCTGCTACAAAATCTGCTAACACCTGCAACTTTATTGCTGTTCTAGGTTGATATGTAATGTCATATTCACTTAGTTCTTTGGGGAACTTTGATAATCTACTTGATAACTCTTGTTTATGTAGTATATTACGTAGGGGTCAGCAGTTACAACAGAGATGTGATGGCATTGAAAATAATATCTTAATTTCCTAGATTTCATGATTAATGCAAGTGCAAGTTTTTCTAGATGAGGATATCGAGTCTCAGCATCTAATAATGACTTGCTAACATAATAAATTGGAGACTGTTTACCTTGATCTTCACGAACTAAAACAACACTTACCACTACTTCAGAAACAACAAGGTAGATGAGTAGTTTCTCCCCGTCTTTTGGCTTCGGGAGCAACGATGGATTTGATAAGTATACTTTCAAAATTTTAAGCGCTGTTGACATTCCTCAGACCATTCGAACCGATCCTTCTTTTTTAGAGCTAAAAAGAACCTGAAGCATTTTTCTGATGATTTAAAAATAAATCTTCCCAAGGGTGCTATTCTCCACGTCAGTCTTTGTACTTCTTTTTTACTAGTAAGTGTATCAAGAATTTCCTTAATAGCTTTAATCTGCACGGAGTTTACTTCAATGCCACAGTTATACACAAGAAATCCCAAGAACTTACTTGACGAAACTCCAAATGCACATTTTTCGGGGTTTAGCTTCATGTTAAATTTTTGGAGAATCTGAAATCTATCAGACAAGTGTTGGATATGATCCCACGCTTGTTGTGACTTGACCAGCATATCATCTATGTAGACTTCCATAGTTTTCCATAAATTTTCTTGAAACATTTTAGTCACCAACCTTTGATATGTGGCTCCAACATTTTTGAGACCAAATGGCATTACTTTGTAATAGTAAGTCCCCCTGTCTGTTATAAATGAAGTTTTTCCTCATCTATTGGATCCATTTTGATTTTATTATACCCTGAATATGCATCTAAAGAACTTAACAATTCATGTCCTGCCACTACTAAAAAAAACCAGGGTTTAGCGACGGACAAAATCTGTAGCTAAACAGAAAAATTCGTCGCTAATCTCATTTAGCGACGGAATAGCGATGGATTATCAAAATATTCTGCTAGCAACGAGCATTTTAGCGACAGATTAGCAACGACGTTCGTAGCTAATTCCAGTTTTTTTGTAGTGTGCAGTGTCATCAATTAGTTGATCTATATGCGGTAATGGAAAAGAATCTTTAGGACATACTTTGTTTAGGTCAGTATAATCTACATAAACTTGCCACTTACCATTCTTTTTAGGTACCACTAATATATTAGCTAACCAATTTGGATAATTTACCTCGTGGATGGACCCAACTTTTAAAAGCTTTTGTATTTCATCTTGAATCACCTGATTTTTGAAAGATCCTTGCTTTCTTTTCTTTTGTTTGACAGGTGAATATGATGGATCTTCATTTAACTTGTGGGTTATCACTTCTAGAGGTATCCCTGTTATATCAGAGTGGGACTAGGCAAAACAATCCACGTTAGTTTTTAAAAATTCAGTCAACTTACCTTTTATTTCCTGGCTGGGGTTGGCCCCAAGGTATACTTTCCTTTTAGGCCAGGATGCGAATAGTACTACGGCTTCTAATTCCTCAATTGTTGTTTTGATGTTTTCGTTTTCCTCTGGCTCTTGGATGGTATCGGGCCTTGAGTCTACATCTGTTTTCCCGTGCTTAATTGAGGTTTGTGTTGCATCATCCTCAACTGAATTATGTAATTGCTATTTTTCTTCGTATTTTGCATTTGAATATGCTACAGAATTGATGTTCCTAGACGCTTGCTGGTTTGTGACGACCCGGCCAGGCATCTTCATAATAAATGCCCTGATCCTCTATTAACTGCTTCCCCTAAGTTCATTTCTGCTTTTTTGGTTTGCCGGGATGTTCGGTGTTGGGTTTCGGAGAGTTTTGGGACACTTAGTCCCTAAATGAGAGCTTAAGTATTGAAAAATAGTCCGTAATTAGATCAATATAAAGAAGGCCTCGGAATGGAAAACTGACGGTTCTGTTAGCTCCGTTAGGTGATTTCGGGGTTGGGAGCGTGTCCGGAATGTATTTTGAAGGTCCGTAGCTCATTTAGGCTAGAAATGCCGATGTTTGAATTTTTGGAGTTTCCGGTCCGATAGTGAATTTTTGATTCGAGGGTCGGAATGGAATTTTGGAGGTTGTAGTAGCTCTGTCATGTCATTTGGGATGTGTGTGCAAAATTTCAGGTCATTCGGACGTGTGTTGGTTACGGTTTCGATCGAAAGTGTATTTTGAAAAAAATTGAAGTTCTTAGGCTTGAATCATTGATTGAATCGGGTTTCTGGTGTCTTACAAGGTGTTTTAAGGATCGGTACAAGTTCGAATAAGGTATTAGGTGGTATTGGTGCTTTTGGTTGAGGTCCCGGGGGCCTCAGGATGATTCCGGGTGGTTAACGGATAAAATTTTGAAGTGTTGCAGCAGCTGATTATTCTCTTCTGGTATTTCCGCTTTTGCGGCTTGGGAACCGTAGAAGCGAAGCCGCATAAGTGTCCATTTCATCGCAGAAGCGGCCCTGGGCCATTGGTGAGGAAACCGCAGAAGCGGTATATTTTTCGCAGAAGCGGCAACCGCATGTGCGGTTTAAGGCCGCAGAAGCGGAACCCTGAAGTTAGTGAATAGCCATAGAAGCGGCTTTGTTTCTTCAAAATCGGGACTGCAGAAGTGGTCCCTTGTCCGCAGAAGCGGAAATGTCTGTTCAGAAATAGTAAATTTGAGGGTTAAGTTTCAAAAGTTCGGAAAAACAATTGAGACCTCGGGAGAGGGCAGTTTTTAGAGGGTTTTGGAGAGAAGAGCATTGGGTAATGTTTCTTTGATCCCTCCTAGCTATATTTCATCATTTTGTAGTTAAATCCATCATTAAAATTCGAATTTGGGATCAAAATTGGAAGAAATTGGGTAAAACTTCTTAAACCAAACTATTAAGTTTTGAGTGAGCATTTGACCTCCGATTTGGGAGATTTTTATATGGTTAGACTCGTAAGAGTACGAGGGTTTTAAAAATGTGAAAATTATTCGATTCCGAGGTGTTGGCCTGAGGGGAATTTTGGTTATTTTACCTATTTTCGCGCCCTAGCTTTAAATTTAATAGCGGAATCAGTTGTTTGCAATATTATTTATGATATGTAACTGAATTGAATAGATTTTGGCCATTTGGAGTCGGATACCCGTGGAAAAGGCGTGGTTCCTAATTGATTCTTGAGCCGGTTCGAGGTAAGTGGCTTGTCAGACCTTGTATGGGAGACCTTTCCCCTTAGGATTATTACTTGATATTTGAGTGCCTTGTACGTGAGATGACGAGTGCGTACTTGAGCCGATTGATGAAATTCCGGTTTTTACTTAAGTTATGGAAACTTAGTTTTTTGTTTCTTATTTGCTTTATTCTACTTGAAATTATAAATTGTGCTAGGTTAGGAAAAGCATGTTTAGCTAACTTGACTGCCTAATTACTTAAGTTGTTTTGACTGCACTACGTGAAGCATGCTAGGCTGGTTCTATCTATTGTTTGCCTTTTGTAATTCATTCATTGGTTTGTTTCTGGCTGTGGTTGCGCATTTACATTGGGACTACGGATGTGGGATTCCAGTAGCTCCCCCCTTGTCTGTTTACTTTGGGACTATGGGTTCGATTCCCGGTAGATCCGCCTGCACTTTTACTTTGGGATTGCGGGTTAGATTCCCGATAAATCCCCCTGCACATTGATGGATAGACTACAGGACGGTATCCCGGGAGATCCTTCGATTTGGTACATGAGTTGGACTATGGGACGGTATCTCGGGAGATCCACTGGACAGTTGGGAAAAGGGCTACAGGATGGTTTCCTAGGAGACCCTCATTGTTATCATTGATATTGAGCTGTACTTACTCGGTATTTACTCTGTTCCTTGTAGTTGTTATTGCCTTGTTGACCTGCCTTATCTCACTGTTGTACTTATTATTTCTGTCTGATTTTATATTGTTAATTATTATTATTATTATTATTATATTTTGTCTCAGTAGGGCCCTGACCTTCCTCGTCACTACCCAACCGAGGTTAGGCTTGGCACTTTCTGAGTGCCGCTGTGTTGTACTCATGCCCTTCCTGCACATGTTTTTCATGTGCAGATAATCCAGGTACCTCTACTCAGGCGCACCACCCTTGAGGCGAGGAGATACACGGAGACTTCGAGGTATATCTGCCATGTCAGCAGACCAGGAGTCTCTATTCTGTTCGAGATTTAATATTCAGTTTATTCCTCTTCTCTCAGTTGTTTAGATACTCTGGAGTTAGAGCAGCGTACTATGTTTCTGTTAGCCTGTGGTTCCCGTGAGTTTCTGGGTTTTGTACTCATAAGTACCGCTGTGTTGTACTCATGCCCTTCCTGCATATTTTTTTCATGTGCAGATAATCCAGGTACCTCTACTCAGGCGCACCACCCCTGAGGCGAGGAGATACACGGAGACTTCGAGGTATATCTGCCGCGTCCGCAGACCAGGAGTCTCTATTCTGTTTGAGCTTTAGTATTCAGTTTATTCCTCTTCTCTTAGTTGTTTAGATACTCTGGAGTTAGAGCAGCGTACTATGTTTCTGTTAGCTTGTGGTTCCCGTGAGTTTCCGGGTTTTGGGTTGAGATTTTGACTTCCGCATTTATCATGAGTTGTATATGCCGAGTGGCAGTTATATACATATTTCCTTCAGTTATTCAGTCTTAATTAGTTCTTTTCGCAAGTTATGTTAAATTGTTCCGCACTGTTAGGCTTACCTAGTTATAGGAACTAGATGCCATCACGACATGTTCATGGAGGGTGAACGGAGGTCGTCACAGATTTGTCGCGTTCCGCATTATGAAGGGAATTTAATAACTTGGTGCAGGGGTAGATGGCACAACATCTATTTCGTGAATCCATGGTCTATCAAGAATCATATTGTAAGCCATGTCCATCTCTACCACCTAAAATTTCGTGTCTTTGACAACTCCTTCTGTGAATGTGGTGAGTATTATCTCCCCTTTTGTTACATCGCTCGAGTTGTCAAAACCAGATAACGAGTGCGCCTTGGGTATCAGCTTATCTTCAGCTTGCATTTCTCAACCTGACCCTCCGTCACAAAATTCACTAGGGGTTCCCCCACTGCCTGAGTTAACGAGTCCTGAGCAAGGATTTTCTAAGGTGTTGTTGTTTGGAGTTGATGTTGGTGGCACAACTGGTAGCTTGTTAGTGAAAGCCTCAAGAGCTTTGCTGACCTATTGAGCGATTAAATTTTTCAAAGCTTCGTTGATAGCCTCATCATTTTCCAATTGATCACTTGCATTTGATTAAGATCTATCAAGAGTTCCTTCTAGAGATTGTCGAGGAGAATTTCGTGGGGAAGGGATCGGGGTTCCATCACCTTGCTGATTCTCCTGGACTTGACGGTCTCTTTGATTGTTGTCATTGACATTTGACATGATTGTTTTGATAAAAAGGTGTATTTAGGAAGGAATAGATTATCGGATTCCTGGTAATAGAACCAATTTGTTTAACCATAAATTGGGATTTCGGTCAAAACTTATTTTAGAAGAACTTGGGTTACTGATAATCAAGTAGAAATAGGAATTATTGATGTAAATAATAGTTGAATAGAAAGCAAAGTAAATCAGTATATTCTAATAGTATTTCTTGTCCTTACAAATGTTTATTCCTCACCTTTTATAGCTATTTCTAAGTAATATGTTTTTCTCCTTTCATAATGGAGTCTTTATGGACAATTAATGGCATTTAATGTAATATTATAATTGGCAATCGTAACTGACTTAATACAGTTTTGTAATGTTTTCTGTAATTAATGCATATTAATTTCCAATAATACGTATGTTTGACTCAAAAGTCATCAATATACTTTGTGAGCTTAAAAACAATCAAAAGATAAATGAGGGTAAATCGTAATCAAATATCATAAAACCTAGAGATAGAAAAGATGAAATTATTGTCGTAGATCTGATAGTATGAACTCGAGAATAAGTGTTTGTTAGATGTAGAGATAGAGAGAGAGTTGGAGAAAATCAGAGAGTTGTATTATTCGAGAATAATATTAATCCCCTTTTACAATGGGAAGGTCTCCTTTATATAGCAGGAGGCCTTCCTCGAAATAATCATAAAAGTACAAAAAGTAGTCAACGTCCCCCTAGTGAGGACGCTGAATTTTAATTGGCGTCGCCTTTGTCCTCACGCCCAAGTCGTACCCTTGCTTTAGTTGACGTATGCTCAACGGGCGTACCCATCAGCGTAGAGACGTTGAGGGCCAAATTTGACCCTATACAGTTAGTCCCTCCGCTCGTTGGAGGCGTATTTGGTAGACGTCTTCAATGGGTGGAAATGCAAACCTCGTCTTTGGAGAATTTGATCTCCCCCTAGGGGTGGTAACGTAAATGAGATGAAATGTATGTCATCGCTGAGCTGCTGACGCGTGGCTCCCTTTTCGAAATGACATCATCGCCCGCATACATCATCATTATACTTACTCTCGAGGCGGTTCAGAGGATGATGTGATGTTCTGGTTTCCCTCGCCCATTCTGAATCATGTCGCTTCAATTTCTGCGCATCCTAACCCTATAAATAGGGGTAAGGTTCAATCCGTTTCATCTTTCAAACCTTTGGAAAATCTTTTCTGGCTTCCTTCTTTGCCTTTCTTTCTAGCAACTGTTATTTCGTGCGAGACTCTTCCACTTCTTTAAAGCCACACTTCTCGTCGTTAGTGCTTTGTTTCTTACATAGGATAACATGACA
Source organism: Nicotiana glauca (assembly GCA_026770625.1). NCBI lineage: Eukaryota > Viridiplantae > Streptophyta > Magnoliopsida > Solanales > Solanaceae > Nicotiana > Nicotiana glauca. The sequence continues at coordinate 48,821 of MU686536.1, forward strand.
AAATGTCGTCAGAGCAGTAAAACGATCAAAGATAATGCCCCATCTAGGGTTACGCCCTCCTCCGGTGGCGAAGAGGAAAAAGCAGGAAAACTCCTTGCTCCCCTTACTGTCGATAACGTCCTCCCAAAGGAGATGCATATTCGAAGAGATTTTCCAACTAAAAGCCCAGCCCTTCCCTGGGAGCATAGTGATTTGTTGCAATACCACCTAGATAATCTTGGAGCGACGCACCATATTCCCGACTATGCAAAAATGGCTCCGGCTGGGATGGACTACGCCCATGTGCATCGGCCTGGGTACTGCACATTTTATGAGTACCCATTTTTGATCGGTTATAGTCTCCCGATCTACCCTCTAACAGAGGAGCTTTGCCACTTTTTCAATGTGTGTTCGGATCAGCTTACTCCTTACACATTGAAAGTGTGCAGGATTTTGACCACGCGCGGCCAAGGCTGAGTGCGGCATTTCAGTTCATCACCTTTTACAGTTATTCAGCCCTGGTAACCTGAGGGGTACCATGCTGCATTTGAAAAGCCATGGCACAATGGGCTTGGTTGTGAAAGCTGACGACAAGACCAACCGCCGCTTTTGGCGTAGGTATTTTTACATTAGGACGGAGCACCTGGTGTCTAACCCTGATGGGTAAGATAGAACCCAGAACATAAGTACCTTTATTTGTAGAATTCATGATTACATGCGAACTTGACCATTCGGCCACTGTGATTTCTTTCTCTTCTCTTTTTGGTAGCGAGGGCTTCTCCACCCTAGTTCATTGACAATATTAAATCGTGAGTGGAATGAATGATACCTTACGCGGAGGAATGCTGTACCTGGGCCGTATTTCGTGAACGATATGGCCCGTCGGGTAATTCTTTGGCTTAGGTTTGGAAGTTCCCTTAGGTTTTGTTACCTGACTTACTCGTGTTGGCAGGTCGGAGCGCCCCTAAGAAGAAGAAAAAGGTTGTTACCTCGCCTAGGGCGGGGACTGGCTTTGAGGGTGGAGACATACCCTACGGCGCGTTCAGTGATGGTGCTCCCGAGGTTCCTCAGCAGGAGGTTGTGCCTATGGCGGCATCTGCAAGTGAAACGACTCCTTCAATACCGTCCTCGAGGCCTGTGGAGGAGACTTATAAAGGTGAGGAGCTTCCAGAGAGAAAAAGACGGCGGTTGATAACGGGCAAGGGGATAGCCGCTGAAGACGAGAGGGCGAGTGAACCCCGTCTGGGGTCGAGGCCAGTTTTTATGGCCGATGCCATCTATTCTGGGGGTCGGCTCCCCAAAGGAGAGCTGTCCCCGATGCCAGCCCAACCCGCATTCCGAAGAGTGGTTCGTCGGCTGCTGTTGGAGAAGTGGGCGACGGTGGAAATAAGGTGGACCCTGATGCCACTGATGTGGATGCAGATAGGTTAAAGAGGGGTCCGGCCCGTGTGGGTATGACGACAGGTAAATCCAACCGCCGAATTCTGATCCTAAGAGGGTATAACCTGTTGCAACACAGCGAATAGGCCGCAACGGATATGACCGTGTTGTGTGCGGCTGCTGAGCATGAAATGCTGAAAGGTGTTATTGACGGGGATCTATCCCGGACGGTCGTTGGCGCGGCCTAGCAGTTAGTTTTCAATTTTCTTTGTGTGCCGTAAGGCCAACTTTTATGCATACTGACTTGCTTTTCCCTTTTTTCTTCTCCTTTTTAGACTCTCATTTTGGAGGTAGAGAGGAGGCGGCGAGCGCAAAGGAAGGCGGCCACTTTTAATAAGATGGCGAAAAAGTATCAGTGGTGCCGTGCCAAGCATCGGGCGCTAGCGGACCTACTTAAGCAGGACCCGAAATTTTGGGTGTTTTGTGAGGGCCTTGAGCAGTCGGAGGCCCAACTAAAATGGAGGGTGGTCGAGCTTGAGCAGGTTGATGAGTAGCTGATGGCCGCTTTGGATCAGAATATTAAGCTGGAGACTCTTCTCCAGTCGAAGGAAGAGGAATTGGAGGTTGGCCGTGGGGTAGCGGCGAAAGCTGCTGATTTGCGAGCCAAGGTCGCTGCCTTGACCGCCGAGCTCGACACCAGGGCGGTTGAGATTGAAGCCCTTAAGCAGACTGCTGCGCCAAGGTCTGATGTGGATGCACATTGTGAGGCGCATGAGATGTGGGTATATGCCGAGGCCAAACTAGTCGTGCTCGAGGAGTTCTTAGCTACGAGTCGAGCTACTGAGGCGGAGGTTCAGGAGCAACGGCGTGTAGCTCGCGTCGCCCTCGAAGCCTGTGGGTAAAGTTCCGACTCCCCTGACCGGGCGGGCTATAATTCCGAAGATATTAACTGTCTAGGATCCGGGTCCTGGATCTCTGCAACTTATCAACCCGGGGGCGGCAATGGACGAGATGGCGGTCAGGCGGGGGACGGTGAGCAGAATGGCGAAGCCACTTAGGACTTGTATACATTTTTGTTTTGTTGTATTTTGAAATGTAAATGGGTTCTTTTATACATGCATTTTTGGATGATAATGAAAGTTGCACTTTTGTTGTAATTCTTTTTTGTATATTTTATTTTCGGTATCTCGTCTCTGCAGAGCGGATGCTCTCTTGTTTGTAGAATTCTCAGCGTGCTCCTCGAACGTTGTTTGTGTTATCCACCGATAGGAGTCGGACTCGGTGCTAAATAGTTGTGGCTTTAGCTAATAATGGCATTGCTTCACTTGTTATATATGTGCCTTTTGCCGTAGTCGAACAGGGTTGGCGACTGTTGGCGACGACGGCCTTAGCCATAATATTGTCGATGGTCTTAGCCGTGTATGTAACTTTGACTGTCGTCGAATTACTCGTTTGTCGTAGTCGAGCTAGGTCGACTTATTGATGACGATGGCCTTAGCCACAATACTGTCGATGGCCTTAGCCATGTACGTAAATTTGACTATCGTCGAATTACTCATTTGTCGTAGTCGAGTTGGGTCGACTTATTTACGACGATGGACTTAGCCCCAATATTGTCGATGGCCTTAGCCATGTATGTAAATTCGACTGTCATCGAATTACTCGTTTTTCATAGTCGAGGTGGGTTGACTTATTGACGACGATGGCCTTAGCTACAATATTGTCGATGGCTATAGCCATGTACATAACTTCGACTATCGTCGAATTACTCATTTGTCGTAGTCGAGCTGGATCAACTTATTGACAACGATGGCCTTAGCCACAATATTGTCGATGGCCTTAGCCATGTATGTAACTTTGACTATCGTCGAATTACTCGTTTGTCGTAGTCGAGCTGGGTTGACTTATTGACGATGATGGCCTTAGCCATAACATTGTCGATGGCCTTAGCCATGTATGTAACTTTGACTGTCATCTAATTACTCGTTTGTCGTAGTCGAGCTGGGACTTATTGATGATGATGGCCTTAGCCATAATATTGTCGATGGCCTTAGCCATGTATGTAACTTCCACTATCGTCGAATTACTCGTTTGTCGTAGTCAAGCTGGGTCGACTTATTGACGATGATGGCCTTAGCCATTTACGCGTTGGAGATGGCCTTAGTCGTTTACACATTGGAGATGGCCTTAGCCGTTTATACATTGGAGATGGCCTTAGCCGTTTACACGTTGGAGATGGCCTTAGCCGTTCATACATTGGAGATGGCCTTAGCCGTTTACACGTTGGAGATGGCCTTAGCCATTTACACGTTGGAGATGGCCTTAGCCATTCATACATTGGAGATGGCCTTAGCCGTTCATACATTGGAGATGGCCTTAGCCGTTCATACATTGGAGATGGCCTTAGCCGTTTACACGTTGGAAATGGCCTTAGCCGCTCATACATTGGAGATGGCCTTAGCTGTTTACACGTTGGAGATGGCCTTAGCCGACGATGGCCTTAGCCATTTACGCGTTGGAGATGGCCTTAGCCGTTTACACGTTGGAGATCATGCTAGTCCAGTCCCTTTGTCATGTTAGTCAGGAGAACGCATGGAGTGGCTGGTATAATAAACTTGTTTCGCAAATATCTCCAGGTGTCCCCTCTACCTCCTCGTTAAAAACCTCCCCGAGAAAACCCAATTGGGACAAAAATCGTGTAAGGGAAAAAGAGTGCGACTCAGGAGATGCCTTTTAGAAATGGAAATACTTGAGGTGAGCGACGTTCCAATTATTTTGGAGAGTTTTTCCTTCCATTGTTTCTAGTTGGAATGCCCTTACCTGCAGCTGCTGTGATTTTATAGGGTCCATCCCAGTTGGTGCCCAGTTTTCCTTCGCTTGGGTTTTTTGATGCCAATGTTTTGGCTTTGAGGACGTAGTCTCCCACTTTTAGTGGTCTTACTTTGGCTCTTTTGTTGTAGTATCTTTCGACTTGTTGTTTCTGAGCCACCATTCTTATGTGGGCCATTTCTCTTCTTTCCTCGGCCTCGTTGAGGTCTTGAAGCCTGTTTATGTCGTTCTCTGTTCCACTGGTATGTGAATACCTCAAGCTTGGTTCGCCGACTTCGACTGGTATGACTGTGTCGGTTTCGTAGTCCAGTGAGTATGGTGTCTCTCCTGTGCAGGATTTTGGTGTGGTCCGGTGTGCCCACAACACTTCTGGTAGTAGCTCGGGCGATAGCCCCTTGGCTTCCTCGAGTTTCTTTTTCAGTATGTTCAGTATTGTTTTGTTGGAAGACTCTGCTTGGCCGTTGGCAGCGGGGTGATATAGCGTGGAGTGTATTCGCTTAATGTGCCATTTGTCGAAGAATTCGGTCGTCTTCTGGCCGATGAACTGTCGTCCGTTGTCGCAGCTGATTTCCTTGGAGATGCCGAAACGGCAGATGATATTCTTCCATATGAAGGCAATGACTTCCTGTTCGCGTATTTGGGTGTATGCACCTGCTTCCACCCACTTGGAGAAGTAGTCAGTTAAAACTAATGGAAATCGTACCTTTCCTCGTCCCGCTGGTAGGGGACCGACTATGTCCATTCCCCATTTGATGAAAGGCCATGAGGAAGTGACTGAGTGGAGGGGCTCTCCTGGTTGGTGTATCATGGGGGCATACTTTTGACATTGTTCGCATCGGCGAACATATTCTGCTGCCTCTTTCTTCATTGTGGGCCAGTAATAACCGGCTCGTATTATGCAGCGCACGAGGGTGCGGTTGCCTGTATGGGCGCCGCAGTGACCCTCGTGTAGTACTGGTCTCATTTGGTGCGGCCTAAGGCACTTGGCCAGGGATCTGCCAAACATCCTTTTGTAGAGCTCGTGGTTTATCAGGCAATACCTGGCGGCCTGTACGCGGAGCATCTTTGCTTCTTTTTTGTCGAGTAGGAGTGTACCATCCTGCAAATAGGATACAAATTGGATGCGCTAGTCCCAAGTCAAATTTAAAGAGAGTACCTTAGTGTGATCAATGGTTGAATGGAGGAGGGTGACCACGCTTTCTTTGTTCAAGTTTTTAGTGGCTGCGGTCAATTTTGCCAGACCGTCTGCTTCAACGTTCCGTGCCCTCGGAATTTTTTCGAAACGGCACTCGTCGAACTCAGTCATTAATATGTGGATCTCTGACTGATATTTTTGCAATCTCTACTCTTTGATTTGGTAAGTCCCTGTGACCTAGTTCACTTCGAGTTGGGAGTCGCAGTGGAGAACGAGTCGTCGAGCCCCATATTTGGTGGCTAGCTTTATACCTGCAATAACAGCCTCGTACTCGGCCTCGTTGTTAGTCATTTCGGGGCACTGCACGGACTGGCGAATTATTTCGCCCGTGGGGACCTCGAGAATGAGTCCCAGTCCCGATCCATTAGCGGCGCCGTTAGTGTAAAGAGTCCATAGGTCGATGTTGGAAGAGGTACGACGTGCCTCCAGTTCCGCTTCTGGTAGTATTTCTGTGCTGAAATCGGCTATAACGTCGGCAAGTACTTGTGACTTGATGGAGGTTCTTGGGTGATATGAGATATCGTGCTCGCTGAGCTCTATAGCCCATCTAGCAAGTCTGCCTAATAACTCAGGCTTATGTAGGACACTACTCAAGGGGAAGGTCATTATTACTTTTACGGGGTGGCACTGAAAATAGGGTCGGAGCTTTCGTGAAGCTACGACCAATGCCAGGGCTAACTTTTCAAGGTGTGGATACCGTGTGTTGGCGTCTACTAAGGTTTTGCTAATATAGTAAATAGGAGATTGCGTACCTTCATTTTCGCGAACCAAGACTGCGCTGACGGCGACCTCAGAGACGACCAGATATACCAGCAGGGGCTCGCCTGGACTCGCTTTGGCCAGTAGTGGTGGCAAAGATAGGTATGCTTTCAATTTTCTCAAGGCTTCGACGCATTCCTCATTCCATTGTAACCCGTTGTCTTTTCTCAACACATTGAAAAATTTATGGCACCTGTCGGAGGACCGTGAGATGAATTTGGATAGGGCGGCTATTCACACCGTCAGCTTTTGTACCTGTAGAATCTCAAGTATTGCATCTATCACCTTGATCTGATCTGGGTTGACCTCGATGCCTCGTTGAGACAAGAGAAATCCTAAGAATTTTCCCGAGGCTACGCGAAGGCGCGTTTCTCGGGGTTCAGCTTCATCCCGTACCTTCTCAATATTTCGAAGGCTTCTTTCAGATGGTCGATGTGGTCTTCTTTCTTTGTCGACTTCACCAGCATATCGTCTATATAGACTTCCATGGTCTTACCAAGCTATTCTTTGAACATTTTCCTCCTCGCAGACCGCTTCATTGATAGCGGCGTTGAATTTCCTTCTCATCTGTCGCAATGGCGGGTGTAATGGATTGACGTTCAGCTTATGAGTGGTAATTTCTCGCAGGATTCCCGACATATCTGAATGGGAAAAAGCAAATAAATATTCATGGTTAGTTAGGAATTCACGATACTTACTTGGGTTGGTGAGGCCGTAACCGATGTAGGCTTTCTTTGTGAGGTCGTTGTCGTCCAATTGGACTGGGTCAAGATCTTCGACCATTGCTTTACAGGCTTCCACGACGTCAGGGTCTCTGATGGCATCTGTTGTCGGGTTGACTTTAGTCCCCGACACAACCGATTGCTATGCTTTTGCACTCCCCCCTTTTAGCTATTTGGTGTGCGTGCAATCTTGAGCTATTTTGTAGCATTCCTGTGTGGTGCACGGCTCGCCTCGAATGCTGAATACCCCCCACAGGGTGTGGAATTTGATCACTTGGTAAAAACTTGAACGGACCACTCGCATGGCATGTATCCATGGGCATCCTATGATGACGTTGTAGGCAGTTTCCTGGTTCATCACATGGAAAGTTGTTTCCAGCATGACTCCTCCTGCTAAAACGGGTAGTGATATTTCTCCGGATATCCGTTCCACTGCATTATTAAAACCAGTTAGTGTTATGCAACACGGTATTACCTTACCTCGAGTCCCAATTGTGCGAGGACCCTCGGGTGGATAATACAGGTGCCACTTCCATCGTCAATCATGATTCTTTTAAAATCTGTATCGGCGATATGTAAAGTGATAACTAAAGCATCGTAATGAGGGAAAGACAAACCTTCGGCATCGAACTTATCGAAGGTGATACTATCTTCGAAGTCGTCATACCGTTCATGGGCGATGGTCTGTTTTAGTTTGTGCGTGGTGGCGAACATGATGTGATTGATTGCTGAGTCATCGCCACCTCCGACGATCATGTTTATCGTGTGTGCGGGGGAGGGAGGCTTCCGCGGCCTGTGTGATTGTTCCGTTCGTGTGCAAAGTTTATTTTCCCTTTGTCGCTGAGTAATTCCTTCAGGTGTCCCTGGTTCAGCATCCTGACCACCTCTTGCCGTAGGCCTATGCAGTCTTCGGTTTTGTGTCCTCGTTCCTGATGGAACTCGCATAGGATGTTTGATTTCCTTGTGTCAGGGTCTGATTTCATCTTCTACGGCCACTGCACTTTGGTGCCCAGCTTCTCCAGTGCGTACACTATTTCTGAAGGAGGCACACAAAAGTTATGGGCAAATAATAAAGGAGGTGTACCTCTTTCGTTTCGGAGTGGGGCGGCGTATCGCTGCAGAGCATCCGTATTCCTTGGTGGTGGATGGGAGGATCTGGTGTATGGATGGTGACGGTCTTTATTGGAGCGTGGGAGTTGTTCTCGCCATCCTTCATTGCATCGATCCCTCCTTGTCTCTGTGTATATCGTCGTTAGCCGTTGGGTCGGCCCATTAAGATCATCCTCGTCCGGTCGTACTTCAGCGCAATATGCATTGTGGATTTCCTCCCATGTGGTAGGGGTGATATTTCATGAAGTGGCTTAGTAGTTTCCTGGTTGCCCTCGAACCGTCCCTGTTTAGCCCGTTCTAGAAAGCGGCGACTTTCATACCTTCCGATACGTATGGCAGACTCATCCTTACCCTGTTAAACCTGGCTAGGAAGTCACTGAGTCCTTCCTTTGCGGTTTGCCGGACGGCGAAGATGTCGTTGACCCTTGTTTCCGCTTTCTTTGCTCCTGCATGGTCGGTGACGAACTTATCCGCCATTTCCTCGAATGTTGATATTGCCTTAGCTGGTAGCTGAAAGTACCACGTTAGGGCTCATCCTGTCAACCTCTTACCAAACTTCTTCAGTAGCACCGATGGTACCTACTCTTTTGATAGGTCCTTGCCCTTCACAGCAGTGACATAGTGGATCAAATGATCCTCGGGATCTGTGGTTCCGTCATATACCCTCAAGTAGGGTGGCATCTTGAAGGTTTTTGGGATAGAGTGAGGGGCAGCTTCTTCGGTATATGGTTATTCGATGAACCTTCCCATGTCGCGTCTTGGTAGCAACTTGGGAGCACCAGAGATCTTGTCTACCTTCTCCTGATGCTCTTTCATTTAGTCACGAAGCGCCTTGTTTTCATTCTCCATTTCTTCCATCTTCTTTAGGACGGCTGTTAGCGTGCCATCGTTGGCCTGTGCTTCGATGAGTTTCTTATTTGCTCGTACAACCTCAGGTTTACCCATGGCAGCAGTGATACTTACCGTTGGCATACGCCTGACGTTACTTTGCGGTGACTTCTCAACCAAGCCACTTAGAGTACTTGTCAGTCATTCTTCCAGTAGCTTCTAGACCACCGAAGGCGCTTCCTTAGCCGCAGATGTGGAAGCTCCTTTTTCATGCAAGATCGTCAGATCTTCAGATGGAGAAGGTGAGATCTCTGCACCTGGTATGGTGCTAGGGGTTGCATTCAAGATACCCTCGTCACTGGCCTCGTTGAGAGGACCGAGGAGATTGGCTGTAACACCCACTATTGCTTTCGATCTTGTGTTATTTTCGGCCATCTTTTCGTGTGGTGTAGAGAATGGTAGTTGGTTGTTCTCTAGGTGGATACTATGATTTTGATTCTCGAAATCCCCACAAACGACGCTAAATTGTTTGACTCAAAAGTTATCAATATACTTTGTGAGCTTAAAAACAATCAAAAGATAAATGAGAGTAAATCGTAATCAAATATAATAAAACCTAGAGATAGAAAAGATGAAATTATTGTCGTAGATCTGATAGTATGAACTCGAGAATAAGCATTCGTTAGATGTAGAGACAGAGAGAGTAGGAGAAAATCAGAGAGTTGTATTATTCGAGAATAATAATAATCCCCTTTTACAATGGGAAGGTCTCCTTTATATAGCAGGAGACCTTCCTTGAAATAATCATAAAAGTACAAAAAGTAGTCAACGTCCCCGTAGTGAGGACGCTGAATTTTAACTGGTGTCACCTTTGTCCCCATGCCCAAGTCGTACCCTCGCTTTAGTTGACGTATGCTCAACAGGCGTACCCATCGGTGTAGAGTCGTTGAGGGCCAAATTTGACCCTATACAACGTATATACCCCTTTTGCTATTTACCGTCATTCTTCTGATGCCTCTTCAGAATATCAAGAGGTTCGAGCACCTATCCCTTCTGGCTTTCTTGGATTTTTTTCCGTGTCTGCTAAAGCTCGTGCATCTTCATCTATTTTTCGCCAATTGACATTACTTTATCAATCCACATGCCATGACATATTACCACATAATTAATTCGATATATTAATTTAATTTTTTCCAATACAGTCGGAGTACTATGAACGGATGGATATATATGTTTGAAATGTATCTTCTTGAAATGGTCACCGGGAAATTCATATAAGAAATACAACAACGAGATTCAAATATTTAGGGAAATGTATATCATTGGTGTAAAGCCTACCTCTCTTGGAAAGTTAGAGATTCGAGAGTGATAGAGGTCACTAAGAAGTGTTTTCTTCCTATTTCTGTCAGAGGCCACACCCACGTGTTACTAAGTCGGTTTATTTCAAAAAATAATACCGTATTCACCAGTAATTTATACTCCATCCGTTTCAATTTACGTGGACATATTTCCTTTTTGGTCCGTGCCAAAAAGAATGACCCTTTTCCTTATTTGGAAACAATTTACCTTTATGCAATGATTTATAGCCACACAAAATATATGTGTCTCATTTTACACCATAAGTTCAAAAGTCTTCTCTCTTCTCTTAAACTCCGTGCCCAGTCAAATGGGTTCACATAAATTGAAACGGAGGGAGTATTTAAAATAGGAAAAATAGTATATACTATTATACTTGAACCCACATGATGTGAACATTACGTCTGCAAATTTTGTCATGCAAGTCCAAAGCTTCAGTGAGGTCGGGTGTTCGAGTCACATTCACCCTTATATTCATTTTGCAATTTCCTTTTCTGTTTGTATTGCGATATAAAATGTGCAATAGTAGGCCTAGTGAGCTACCGTGTCTTCGCCAAGTCAATCTAACAACTTACCTTGTAAAATTATTACTCCGAATTCTTCTATTTTGTCTTTTTTCTATTTTAGTTCGTATTTTTAAGTTAATTCAATAGAAATTAACTTTGTTTTACTTTAAAAAATTAAATATTTCTACAAAGTGATTTTTAATTCTCTATTTCATATATATATATATATATATATATATATATATATATATATATATATATATATTCTATGCAAGTATTTGATGAAATTATTTATAATTTGTTAGTTTATTTTGAAAATATGTATTTGTTTTATATTAAAAAAATTGGTTTAATGTATTAGCCATTTTCTTTAATTATTGGTATTAATTCAATATAGATTGTAACATTTTTTATATTGTCCTCTATTTGTAAATAATGCCTTCTTAGTTATACACACAAAAGAATTTAATATTCTGTCAAATTTTTTGGAGTTAATTAATTTTTTAATAGGTTAAATGATTTTCTGGTTTAAGTTTAACAAATTTTGAAAAGGTAAACATGTTAAATTAAATAAATAAAGAGTGTTTTGTGAAAAAATATAAATTACTCAAAAACTTAGGAGGAAATAGTTTTTGCACTTCTAAAATGCCAAAATTTGTAAAATATACCGTGCGCACACTTTTACATGACTTAATTTTAATATTTTAAAGAAAAGAGACAAAAAAAAAAAGATGAAAAGAATTAACAAAGGTGCGACCACATTCTGTTCGCCATATTCGATATTGCTTATACTATCGATTCGCGTCATCTTAAACTTAATCCGTCACAATTCAAAATTCATTAAAGGTCGTGATGACACCGAACACCACCAAGAAATTAAATAAATTTCTCATTTTAGTATTTTTGAAATCACTTCTTTTCCTTACATCAAATAATAAATAATGAACTTAACCAAGAAAATAATGGTGTCTTTAACAAATTTAAATAATGAATAAATCCCATAGTCATCCTAGAATCCGGTGTCACAAGTGCATGAACAATTTTTAGGAAATAAAGTACAATATGACAACCATCCGGAATACAATTGGATAGAAAAAAATTACAATAATCTGAAAGAGACTCTGCTGGTTGCGGATAGTCTCTAAAGATGCAGCTCACCTCAATCTCTGTGTCAACCATGCCGCTGCGCCCAAGGAGGCCACTAGTCGTACGTGTGTCTGTGCAACAAAAATGCATAGCAAGTGTAGTATGAGTACATAAATAACACGTACCTAGTAAGTATCACGTCTAATCACGAAGAAGTAGTGACGAAAGGTCGACTTCGACACTCACTAGTGATCCAATAAACAAATACTAAGATGTGTAGAAGCATGGATTTTTATAAAGTGATTTCAAACTCAATATGCATGATGTAGGCAAACAATTCTTTTAATAATAAGAGATTCCTAAAATTTGTGTTTTATCATTTATCAATTTATCTCAGGCCAGAGAGGCAATATCATTATTTATAAATGTTAATGAAAGCAATAAGTTGTGATAACCCTAAAGGTCATCTATTGTTTTAGAAGTTAAATTTGTGTTCCGAGGCCTTAAAAACCTCCTTTTATCTCAACTAGATTTGCGTGCGCATTCCGGGAGTATATCCATGTAACAACCCGAATGGTCGTTTTGAGCAATTTTACTTAGCTCGGTTGTTTAAGGACATGAGTAGCCCCGTATGATGTGTTATGAATTATGTGAATTGTCGGTTTTGGTATTTCAGGTTATCCAAAATTGATTTGGTAGAATGGTCTCAGCTAGAGCTCTAAATTTGAAAGGTTTGACCAAGTTTTTGATTTTTAGTAAACGAATAAAGATTTGAATTTTATGATTCGGTTAGCTTAGTTGGGTAATTTTAGACTTAGGAGTATGTACGGAATGTAATTTGGAGGTCCGTGATAGAATTAGGCTTGAATTGGCAAGTTAGAAATTTGGCAATTTTGATCGACAGTAGAAAATTAGGTATCGGGGTCGAAATGAAATTCCGTAAGTTGGAGTAGGTTCGTAGTGTCATTTTTGACTTATGTGCAAGATTTAAGGTCATTCGAATGTGGTTTGATAGGATTCATCATCGTTGATGAATTTTGGAAGTTTAGAAGTTCTTAGGCTTGAGTTCGAGGTTGATTTGGTGTTTTGGTGTTGTTTTGGGTGTTCCGGAGGTTCGACTAAGTTCGGGTAGTGATATATGACTTGTTGGAATTATTGGTTGAGGTCCTAAGGGCCTCCGGTGAGTTTTGGAGAGGTTTGGGTTGTGTTGCATTTGTTTTCTTATATTTCGACACTATTTCTTCAAGCATAAATAATATCATACTCCCTCCGTTTCAATTTATGTGAACCCATTTGACTAGGCACGAAGTTTAAGAAAATAGAGAAGACTTTTGAATGTGTGGTATAAAATGAAGCACATATATTTTATGTGGCTATAAATCATTGCATAAAGGTAAATTATTTCCAAATAGGGAAAGAGGTCAAAAAGGAAATAGGTTCACATAAATTGAAACGGAGGGAGTATTAGACAAATGAGCTCCTATTCTTTTTTGATTGAAGCATTAGATGTGTATCGTAATTACGGACCCGTAGCAAAAAGAATCATCGAATTTGGACATCGTATGAGGATTGGTTATTTTACTAAGAATTAGGCTGCCAAATTTTTTAGATTATTTACGAAATTGCCACTGACAGCGTATTTAAATATCTGCACTATTTGCAAATATTAAAACATACATATCTCATTCATTATAAGGTCAAATTGAGTGATTCAAAAGCCTAAATTGACTAGAATTTTACAAGGAATCCACTGGAGGTATATAATACAAGTTTCGGGATCGAATGGCATGAAAAATGAGGCAGAATAACTGGCAAAAAATATATAAAATAAGGGTTTGATCATTCAGTCATATTTTGAGTTGGGAAGCTCGTATTTGAGCGATTTTGGAGGCAATTTTCACCATATGGATTGAGCTAAGTATTCTCTAGTCGGTTTTGGTTATATTTCATGAATACATCTTCTTTCAGAAAGTTGGACAGTTTATATACCTTAGTTCATAGATTTAGACGCCCATGACTGAGTGACACCCCGATGTTTGGGACTCGTTTCCGTATTTTATATTATTTATATATAGAATTGGTTTAGTTTACCAGAAATTTAATTATTGGGAATATTTTATTAAATTCTTCTAATTAAATTAGTAGTAATATTTTGGGAATAAGCTTGCCTTGTAACACGATAGGCGCTATCACGACCATGGTTAGATTTTGGGTTGTGACAATCTCGAAAGCCCTTATGTGAAAATTTTAGAAGAATGCTAATTTTGCATTTAAAATTGAATTTAAGTTGACTTCGGTCAACATTTTAGGTAAACGGATCTGGACCCGTGATTCGACGGTCCCGGAGGATCCGTAGAAAAATATGAAACTTGGGCATATGTCCAGAATTGAATTTCGAGGTCCCTAGCCCAAGGAATGAATTTTTGAAAGAATTTGTTTAACTAAAAATATAAGAGTTTTGGAAATTAAAAGACATTTTAATTTTTTGGTATCGGGCCCATAATTTGGTTCCGGAGCCCGGTACAGGTTTAATATGGTATTTAAGATGTGCCTGTAAAATTTCGTATGAAACAGAATTCATGGCGTGAATCGGATCCTCGGTAGTGAAATGGAAACTTTAGGAGTTCTTGAGATTTTCAATGATTTTAATGCTAAATTCGTTGTTAAAGATGTTATTTTGATGATTTGATTGCACGAGTATATGATGTTTTTATGTTTATGTGCATGTTTGGTTTGGATCCCCGAGGGATCGGGTGAGTTTCGGATAGGGTTCAGGGTGCTTTGGACTTTAGATTTTCTGCTGTATTGCTTCTTCTGGGGCGCTAGTATTTTGTTCTTCGCGTCCACGAAGGGACTCTCGCGAACACGATGAGTAAAAGTTGTCTGAAGGAAATTCCTTCAATGCGAACGTGAGGCACAGGTCGCGAACGCAAAGCATTGGGGATGTTACCCTTCCCGAACGCAAAGGCCATTTAGCAGGGAACTGGGGGAAGGGAAAATGCTCTACGCGAATGCGAAGGTCAAGGGGGTGATCCTTCACGAACACATACAGTACCTCGCGAATGCGAAAGCTCTTCTAGCCAAAGCTTCGCGAATGCGACAGACCCTTCGCTAACGCGAAGAAGGTCTATCCAGTGAATAAGCTATATTTTCATATCTCCTTCCCTAAAATCACACTTTGGGTGATCTTTGAAGAAAAGTTTCAACATCAAATTATAGGTATGTGTTCTTAAACCCATCTCCTTAATTTCCATCAACACCCATTAGATTTCTAGGCCTAAATCTTGTTCTTCTATGGTAGAATTAGGGATTTTAGGTAGAATTAGGGCTTTTTGTATAATTGGAATTTAGACCTCGATTTGTGATCGGATTTCAAAACTAATTGTATATTCAGGTTCGTGGGTGAATGGGTAATGTGGATTGGTCAAAACCTCAGGTTTTGACTAAGCGGGCTCGGGGTCGATTCTTGGACTTTTTGGGAAAATGATAGAAAACCTATAACTAAGCACTGGAGTTAAATTCTTTAGCATTTATTGATGTCATTAAGTTAATTACGGCTAGATATAAGTAAATTGGAGGCGAATTCTAAAGGGAAAGCGGTGCTTGAGTCTTGAGTTTGGCCGTGGAATTGAGGTAAATGTTTGGTCTAACCTTAGTTTGAGGGAATAGGAGTTGTGGTCTTATTTTCTATGTGTTATTGATGAGTATGATGCTGGTGTCAAGCATGCCCGTGAGTCTTATACCATGATTGTTGTGACTCTGTTATGTATTGTTCATGCTTAGATTGATGATTATCAATGTTAAATAAGGCTTATGGAAGTATTCATGGTTATTGACCATAGTTGAGCATTGGCTCAAGTTGAGATTTATATTGTGAAGTAATTGTTAAAACGAGATGCGATACATTGTTAATTTCCCTTGCCGGGATGTTATTGCTTATACTATTATTTTTCCTTACCGGGATACTATTATGATATTATTGTACCCTTGCCGGGATATTACTGTGATATTGCTGATTTCCTAAACGGTTTTGCATTATTGCTATTGTTGGGGTAAGGAGGAGCGAAAAGCACGAAGGGTGATGCTATGCGTGATATTGTGAGTGAGTGTTAAGATGCTTTGACGATATTTTAAATGTAAAAGCACGAAAGGTGATGTCGTGCTATGATATGACCGATAATGCCATGCCATAATTATGTGAGGTAAAAGCATACAGGGTGTTGCCGTGCCGAATCTATTGATTCTTTTGGTGAGGGCAAGAGTAAAATAACGAAGGGTGATGCCTTGCACATGTTGCTATTTTCCTTATTCTTGCTGATAATTGAATTATGGTGTTCTTTATGCTCCTTTACTGGAATTATGTTGGTAATTGATATTCCCCGCAGCATGTTTCCCCTTCCCATCTTTAACAGTTAGTTTCTATTATTATTATTATCCGATGTATATGATTTAACTGCACATGCTTATTTGGTAGTCTTGTCCTAGCTTCGTCACTACTTCGCCGAGATTAGGTTCGAAACTTACCAACGCATGGGGCTAGTTGTGCTGATACTACACTATGCACTTTATGCAGATCACGGTACTGGAGCATTTGGACCACAGTGAGGTTGCTGCCTTCAGTCTAGCGGAGACCCGAGGTAGTCCTGCAGGCGTCCGTAGGTCTTGGCGTACCCTCCAGGACTGTCACGACCCAAAATCCACTAAGGGTCGTGATGGCGCCAGACACCGCTGTCAAGCAAGCCAACCAAAATACTTAATTAAATTCTCATTTTAATAGTCTCGAAAACTGTGATTTTTCTTCAATTTTACTTGAAAAAGGTAATCGTTTCAAATTAAATATAAATGTTAAAAAGTTAATACAAGATACCCTGTACTCATCCCAGAATCCGGTGTCAGGGGTACATGATCATTTACTAGGGAATGAAATAAAATACGGTAACTGTCCGAAATACAAAGTCGATAGGAATGAAAACATAGTACAATACTGTAAGGAGACTCTACTGGCTACAGGTCATCTCGATAAATGCAACTCACCTAAGTCTCCGTATCAACCAAGCCGCTATGCCACTAAGCCAATAATCACACATGAACCTGTGCAACGAAAATTCACAGCAAATGTAGTATGAGTTCGGAAACAACGTGTACCCAGTAACTATCCCGCTAATCTCGAAGAACTAGAGACAAGAGTTGTCTTCGACACTTACTAGTAGTCCAATAATGATATGTTAATAATATAATAAATCGAGGATTTAGTAGAATAAAGAAATTAAACAAATTTTTCTTTTATAGGGAATTCCCAAACTTCTTTTCATCATTATACATTTACTCTCAAGTCGGGGAGGAAACAATATCAACTTCAATAAATCTCAATGCAAGCAATACAAGCATGCGAAAATCATGCCGAGGTCGTACGACCCGATATAATAATATTTTAAATTGTGTACTGCCAGAAGGTCAAATGGCGCGAACCATAGATACATCTATTACCCCACTCGCGAATCAAACATGCGACGCAGTCAAATATAAATAAACAATTACCCTGCTCGCGAATCATACATGCGACGCCGGTACACATAGATCCATATACTAAAACAGTCAATCAAGACATTCATCAAGGAGACAATTATTCAAGGAGGTGTAAATTTCCCTTTTTTTTACAAGTCATAAAAATGAAGTTTAACCCTTTAGAAAATCATTCGTAACTTCGATATGATTTAAGCAATTTAAACTATCAATAATGTTTCACTTATTACAAGTAAGCATGCTTTGGGGTCCTAGACTACCCAGACATAAGCATAATAGTAGCTACGCACGGAGTCTCGTCACCTCATGCGTATGTAGCCCCCACAATTGGCAACTCATATTCAATTAATTTGCCTATGGGGACAAATCCCTCTTACAAGGTTAGAAAGGAGACTCACCTCGCTCCGAAGCCTATATCCCAATTCAAGAACGCGCTCAAACCTCCAAATTGGAGATGAATGATCCAAAACTATTCAAATGGGGTAAGAACTAGTCAATACATGCTCAAGAGTTCATATTCTAATTATTGAACCAATTTTCCAACCTTAAATGCAAGGTTCTTAAAATTCATCCCAGGGGTCCACATGCTCGGATTCCGGAATTTTTCGAAGATAAACTTTACCCATAACCTCACTAACTCAAATATATAATTTATTCTTAATTTCATGTCCAAAATCGTATTCAAAATCCAAAAATACCAATTTTTTAGGTTTTTCCCTTAACCCCAAGTTTTCCACTAATTACCATGTTAAAATCTATACATAATAAAAATATTTAACTTATAATAGGTAGGATTAACTTACCTCCAACTTGCTAGGTTGAAGTCCCTATCAAGAAGCTCCAAAATCGCCCCAAAATAGAGAAAAATGAGCAAAATGGCCAAACCCCGCTATTTAATGTATTTTGCCCAGCAACTTCCGCACCTGTAGACTCCTCGCCGCTTCTGCGAGTCCGCATTTACGGAGGCCCCATTGCACTTGCGCCAATAACCGCTTGTGTGGTCTTTCATCTCGCTTCCGCGCTTGCACAGATGCAATCCATGCCCCGTACGTGCAGCCCTTCACTTGGGCGGTCATGTTCCGCTTCTGCGCCTCTTAGGCTGCTTTTGTGGCCCTGCACTTGCGGCCCAAGCCTCGCAGGTGCGGTTACACCAGAGGGAAGCTGATCATTTCTTATTTAAATTCCAAATTTGATCTGTTAACCACCTGAGGCCCCCAAGACCACAACCAATCATGCCAACCAGTCGAAAATATATTACGGACTCGCTCAAGGACTCAAATCATATCAAACAATGCTAAATCATGAATCATACCGCGAATCCAACTTGATGAACTTGAGAAATTCAAACTTCAACATTCGATGCCGAAACCTGTCAAATCACATTTGATTAACATCAAATTTTGCACACAAGTCATATTCGATGTTACGGACCTACTCCAACTTCCAGAATCGGAATCCGACTCCGATATCAAAAAGTCCACTTCCGATCAAAACTTCTCAAAAAAACCTTCCAACTTCTATCTTTAGCCAAATGACTCCAAAATGACCCACGGACCTCCGAATTCACTTCTGATCGCGCTTTCAACACCATAATCACCATATGGAGCTATTCCTAGACTCGAAATCCCAAATAGACTTTGATAACACTGAAATACACCTCAACCCAAACTTATGAAATTCTTCCAAAAATGCTAACTTCCACAATAGGTGTTGAAACATTCTCGGGTTTTCCAAAACCTGATCCGGACATACGCCCGAGTCCGAAATCATCATACAAACCTGCTGGAACCTTCGAATCTCGATTCTGAGGTCGCTTACTCAAAAATTCAATCTTTGTCAATTCTTTCAACTTAAAGCTTCTGAAATGAGATTTCTCTTTCCAAATAAACTCTGAACGTCCCGAAATTCAATTCTGATCGTGTGCACAAGTCCTTATACTTAAAATGAAGCTTCTCATGGCCTCAAACTGCTGAATGACGCACTAAAGCTCAAAACAACTGGTCGGGTCATTACATTCTCTCCCACTTAAACATACGTTCATCCTCGAACATGCTAGGAACTGCGCTGGAGTTGTCTGAAATCACACTTAAATACCTTGTGCACCTACCCGTGCTACCACAACTCAGTTGAGCACATTTGCCCGAGCAAATTTGAAGATATTCTCTTTTATTCAAACAAATAAGCCTTAGAGCCTAGTTTCAACATCTTAATTCTCTGCCAGGCCTGCTCCTAATATAAGAACACTGAATAAATCACCTCATGATGCACTGATACAAGATTGCATACCTTTGATGAATTCACACTGTGCACCACGTCATTCACAAGACCATAATGAGATACTCTGACCATAATAGCCGACTTTCCCTGAATCTGATGCTCACAATGCACCTCATGATACGTTTAAGTCTTATTCAAACTCTTACAATATTGCCACGATGGAGGAGACACATAGAAGTTTATAACCAACTGCCAAGTCGACAAATCATTGAGGCTACACTCCTGAAAAGAACATTACCTCATTCTAAACCCAAATAATGATCCTTGCTCTTTAATATACTTCATACAATCATATTGCACTGATCCTAGACCCAATAACGTTGTCTTACCCAGTGCGAATTGCTCAGGCAACAAGCCACACCAAACATGACCAAAAGTCTCATATGATGCCACAATGTGCCAGTAGGCTACCAACTTGAACGCGATACATAAGAAGGATGAGTTCTGGGAGGGACTACTCTACTCGCACAGCTAATATGAACTTCCCTAAAAAAATAGGGAACAAAACACAAATAATATAATATATAAGGGATTGTAATTATTATCACAAAGTTGCGGCGTGTAACCCGATCCGAACAACATACTCATGGAGGCGTTCCACCTGATACACACATAAAATTCTCATAAGGAGATACACATCGAGCTAAATTGCTCATTAAAACAGAATACCGAATATCAGTCACAAGCATGCTAAGTGCATAATACCATCCCTGAAGGACATATAGTGCCATAAGCTAGCCAACTCAAGCACACTGAAGTGCGATAAATGTTCTGAAACTAAAGAGCCATCCTGTTCACATAACACCATCGCTACGCGGAACCTCAACACATAAGAAATTTACCAAGCTGTTCCGCAACTCACAAGACACAATATAGCATTAGATGAAATAGCCGACGATGAATTAACACCCAACGTCCAAATACTCCTCCATAAGAGGAGCTATGCTGAAATGAACATATTCGGCCTGATATAGAGCCTACATTCATATTAAATTCATTCACAGACCTCAAGCTGATTTTGATCGTAACAAACTAGGCCAATAATCTTTTCTAGGTGCATAATAACCCCTTTTTCACATAACACACAAGAACTACCATCATAACCGAAGTAATCCTCCGCAGTCCATAACCCAAAAAACCGAGTGCCCCCCAGGCATAAATTTTCAAATTAACAATATCACCACAATCTTCATACTTGGTTTCATTCTTCAATTAATCAAGTGACCACATGCTACACTTATACAATCTTCCCGTAGGAGACGCTCCCACGACCCTCCCCAACAGATAACAAGTCTGCACATCCATACCACCGGCCGCACTAACGCTGGAAAGCGATCAAGAATCCATAACCAGGATGCAAAGCCTCTTTCACAAAATATCGATCTAAGGTGATGCTGAAGACAATGCCAGCTTACTATAAACATTTAAATCCCTTTCATGCTCATCCGAGCTCGTGACATCCCTGTCAACACCAAGTTGCAACCTTGATCATCACTTTCAAATTTCATACCGATCACTGCACCTAGCAAGCCAGCGTACGATAGTACAAGAATTTTATCACAACTCTTGAACCACTAACATGGCAAACACTTCCTCACATGGAAACTTTTTACTTAACTCATTACAAGAGAACCATAGCAACTCACGAGTGAATTCTCATAACCGTAGAACATTCAAATTTTCAAGTAGTGTCCTAAACCATCACAATCCTTCCGGAATCCACCTCGACATCATAGGCCATAAAACTTGAATAGTTCCAAATAAAATCAATTATGATGGCCGACAAGCCTCACACGAACCATAAAAAATCACTAGCATAACTTAATCACGGTGAAGGAACTGATCGCTGTCACCAGCATGCCAATTCAACCATGGCTAACCAGTCCAACCTCTTCCAATTTATCCTTAATTGCCTTAGAATAATAATAACCTCATTTAACACATAATGCACTCAATCCGAGTGGCCTTGTAACACGAGATCATGCTGTCTCGAATCCCGCGAACCACCTCATACCTTCCTTGTGCGCATATTCGCATCTCGACTGGTACATCCATTATGATAATTCCTCTATGATTGTGAAGTCTTTTCCTCCTTTTCCTCTTAATGTTACACTGCAAGCCAAAATATCATAGAACACTGTGAGACTCTTACCAATACAAAAGCTTAATTCTTAACCATACTGCGTGCTTAAGCTCTTAGGCACCGCATTTTTACCCTTGAATTTACTAGGATCGTTATTGAGAGTTGCTCACTTTGACATGGTCCCGAATATAATCAACTGAAAGGCCCCACTAGCACATAACTACCCTCTAAAAGAAATACCCGGCCGAATTACCTTCTTTGCAATTCACTTCTACATGAAGCATAACTCCTGATTCTTTCCAAAGTCTAAACATGATTCGATGATGCCAATTATAAAACACTTTCTTCAATTCCTTTGCTCAAATTACTACTGATGTTCTTTTTCCTTAGCTGAAACAACTTACCAATACGCTAATAACCCAAAACCTCACAAGAAGATAATCATACAACGCAATCATAGGTGGTAGGACTCTCCCACTTGGCTTGAAGCCACCATTATGTTACTTAGAAATCCAACAAGATCCTTTCTTCATTGTTGACATGATCTAGCACAACCAACCCGCCAAACTCCTTAAAATCTTTCTGTAAACAATTTATGAATACTCTAAATCTTTAACCACATTCACATGTTCAACCTCTTACCGGATAGCCAGTAAAATCCTTCGCAGAAGCTTCACCAACCACGTGACCGCAGACCCGCTCATAGAAAATAATCCACCTGAGCCTGTGCTCATTCATCAATTGCACAAGTCCATCCACTCCTCGTGGACATCAACTAAATGTACGACAATATCTTCCAATTCAAATCTATGTTGTATCCTTCTCTATATCAAGCAACTCCCTTCTGTCATATCCAATCCCCCACCGCATACTAGCCAATATTTCAAATTAAGCTAGTAGACTCAATCACCGTCCACTAAAATTCTGCAATCACTCCAAACTTTCCTCAAGGGTGTAGTTATCCTGCCACTGAATCCACTCTCCAACTTGGGCCAAACCCTCTTCTTTAAGCAACTGTTTGACTTTTGCTTCTTACAGCTGGCTTCCTTAGCAATTTACCACTGCATGACACTTCCCACCCATCCTTCCTCATCCTTTTCTGTTCATATGAGGACTTAGATCAAAATCCAACTCGGTAGCACTTGAACCAATAGACCTCCACTAACTTTTAAACCTTTTCGAAAATTATCCTTCTCGAGCCGTCAGTATTAGAAATACATATTCAATCTTGAACCATCGCAACCCATGATCTATGGCAACCACTTCCCTAATAATATCTTATAATATCCTGCCCCAAAAGCAAATTGTAGAAGGTCTTAATACTGACGAGCTTAGTTTATTGAACAAGGAGAATGACATCTCATCACAGATGAAAATTCCACCACGCTCGCACATACCAAGCCTCATTATTCTATCAACAAAAATTTGAACATTCTTAGCTCGATTGCTTTTCCCCCGCCGGGAATAAAATACCAAATCTCTAAATCATGCACTGAGTAAACCTCCCTTTGAGTCATTCACTGCCCCAATACATAAGCAAGAATCCTACATTAATACTGTGTGACAATCATTCATAAGCATCATGGCAACTTGTGCCTAGCCTTAGAGCTCTCAGAAGTACAGCTACTGAGCTGAAATGATAGAATATCCTTCCACAATGTGACGACAGTAGTCAAATCAACTATGTCGGGAGAAGCATTCCGTAACACCTCTATAGTACCTTTAAAAGTTCTTAATTCCTGATTTATAATAAGCACTCCATGTCGCATAAGATTGAATAGGTAGGAAATAAATGCATAAGCCTCAAAGGAGTCAAACCGTATGATGAGGAATCATGAAGGGAAGTACTCCTAACATCCATCTATCCTCCCGAAGATAAGTACAGACATCTCATTACCGATCTGTGAGACTTTACTAGACTTGCTCATGACTGGTGAGACCTAAGAGAACCAAGTGCTCTAATACCATGTTATCACGATCCAAAATCCACTAAGGGTCGTGATGGTATCGGACACCGCTGTCGGGCAAGTCAACCAAAATACTTAATTAAATTCTCATTTTAATAGTCTCGAAAACTATAATTGTCCTTCAATTTTACTAGAAAAAGGTAATCATTTCAAATTAAATATAAATGTTAAGACGTTAATACAAGATACCCCATACTCATCCTAGAACCCGGTGTCACAAGTACATGAGCATTTATTAGGGAATGAAATTAAAATATATTAACTGTCCGGAATATAAAGTGGATAGAAATTAAAACATAGTACAATACTCTAAGGAGACTCTGCTGGCTGCGGGTCATCTTGATAAATGCAACTCATCTAATTCTCCATATCAACCATGCTGCTATGCCACTAAGCCAATAATCACACATGAACCTGTGCAACAAAAATGCACATCAAATGTAGTATGAGTTCAAAAACAACATGTACCTAGTAAGTATCCCGTCTCAACTTCTTCGAGTCGACTTCGACACTTACTAGTAGTCCAATAATGATACGTTCATAATTTAATAAATCGAGGATCTTTATAAACATGATTGTAATTTAGTAGAATAAAGCAAGTAAGCAAATATTTCTTTTATAGGGAATTCCCAAACTTCTTTTCACCATTATACATTACTCTCAAGCTGGGAAGGAAACAATATCAACTTAAATAAATTTCAAGGCATGCAATAAAGCACGCACAAATCATGTCGAGGTCGTATGGCCCGATCCAATAATATTTAAAATGTGCACTGCCATAGGGTCGAATGGCGCGAACCATAGATGAATCTATTATTCCGCTCGCGAATCATACATGTGACGCGGTCAAATATAAATAAAAAATCACCCTGCTCGCGTATCATAAATGCGACGCCGATACACATAGAACCACATGCTCAAACAGTCAATCAAGACATTCATCAAGGAGACAATTATTCAAGGAGGTGTAAATTTCCTTTTTTTTTACAAGTCATGAATATGAAGTTTAACCCTTTAGAAAATCATTCGCCACTTCGATATGATTTAAGCAATTTAAACTATTAATAAGGTTGAAATTATTACAAGTAAGCATGCGTTGGAGTCCTAGATTATCCGGACATAAGCATAATAGTAGCTACGCACGGACTCTCGTCACCTCGTACGTATGTTGCCCCCGCAATTAGCAACACATATTCAATTAATTCACCCTATAGGGACAATTCCCTCTTACAAGGTTAGAAAAGAGACTCACCTCGCTCCGAAGCCTATACCCAATTCAAGAACGCGCTCAAACCTCCAAATTGGGGCCAAATGATCCAAAACTATTCAAATGGGGTAAAAAATAGTCAATACATGCTCAAGAGTTCATATTCTAATTATTAAACCAATTTCCCAATCCTAAATGTAAGGTTCCTAAAATTCATCCACGGGGCCTACGTGCCCGGATTCTGAAATTTTTCAAAGATATACTTTACCCATAACCTCACAAACTAAAATATATAATTTATTCTTAATTTGATGTCCAAAATTGTGGTCAAAATCCAAAAATACCAATTTTCGAGATTTTTACCTCAACCCTAAGTTTTTCATTAATTTCCATGTCAAAATCTACACATAATTAGTGTATTTAACTCATAATAGCTAGGATTAACTTACCTCCAAGTTTCTAGGTGGAAGCCCCTATCAAGAAGCTCCAAAATCACCCCAAAATAGAGAAAAATGAGCAAAATGGCCAAACCCTGCGATTTAATTTATTTTCCCCAGCAACTTCCACACCTGCAGATTCCTTGCCGCTTCTGCAAGTCCGCATCTGCGGAGGCCCCATCACACCTGCGCCAATAACCACTTCTATGATCTTCCATCTTACTTCTGCACTTACGCAGATGCGGTCAATGCCCCGCACATGCGGCCCTTCACCTGGGCGGGCATGTTCTGCTTCTGCACCTCCTAGGCCGCTTCTGCAGCTCTGCACCTGTGGCCCAAGCCTCGTAGATGCGGTTACACCAGAAGGTGGTTGATCATATCTTCTTTAAATTCCAAATTTGATCCGTTAACTAGTCGAAATCCACCCGAGGCCCCTGGAACCCTAACAAATCATGCCAACCAGTCCCAAAACATATTACGGACTCGCTCGAGGCCTCAAATCATATCAAACAATGCTAAATCACGAATCACACCCCGAATCCAACTTGATGAACTTGAGAAATTCAAACTTCAACATTCGTTGCCGAACCTATCAAATCACATCCAAATGACCTTAAATTTTGCACACAAGTCATATTCGACATTACGGAACTACTCAAACTTCCGTAATTGGAATCCGACCTCGATATAAAAAGGTCCACATCCGGTCAAACTTTTCAAAAAAACCTTCCAACTTTTATCTTTAGCCAAATAACTCCAAAATGATCCGTGGATCTCTGAATTCACTTCCGATCGTGCTCCCAACACCAGAATCACTATACGGAGCTATTCCTACACTCAGAATCCCAAACAGACACCAATAACACTGAAATGCACCTCAACCCAAACTTATGAAATTTTTCCAAAAATGCTAACTTCTACAATAGGTGCCAAAACGTTCCCGGGTCTTCCAAAACCCGCTTCGGACATACATCCAAGTCCGAAATCATCATACAAACCTGCTAGAACCTTCGAATCACAATTCTAAGGTCGTTTACTAAAAAATCCGATCTTAGTCAATTCTTTCAACTTAAAGCTTCCGAAATGAGAATTCTCTTTCCAAATCAACTCCGACCTTTCTGGTATTCAATTCCGACTATGCGCATAAGTCATAAAACTTGAAATAAAACTGCTCATGGACTCAAACTGCTGAACGATGCGCTAAAGCTCAAAACGACCAATCGGGTCATTACAAGGACGCTCTGGTCCGTCTAGTGGGCCTTATATAGAGTGTCACTCAGGTGGGCAAAGTCCCTATAGCACCAACTGTATCTCATGTTGTAGGAGGAGCCCAAACTCCTGATACTCGCACTCCGGAGCAGATGGTTCCCTAGTTTCAGACTCCATCAGCTCAGCCAGGTAGGGTAGTTCAGCCGGGTGTTGTGGGACAGACTGGTGAAGGGCCAACTATATATGTTGATACCTTGTGGAGGTTGGACAGGTTCACCAAGCTTTTTACTACCACTTTTGGCGGTACATCTTCTGAGGATCCCTATGATTATTTAGACAGTTGTCATGAGGTTCTACGTAACATGGGGATAATGGAGACAAATGGGGTTGACTTTACTACTTTTCGTCTGTTTGGATCCGCCAAGACTAGGTGGAGGGATTATTGTTTGTCTAGACAAGCTTGTTCATTAGTTTTGACTTGGATCTGTTCTCTCAGCTATTTCTAGAGAAGTTTTTTCCTATCACTCAGAGGGAGATCTATTGGAGGCAGTTTGAGAGTCTCTGATCGCAGCAGACTCAACCTTAAGAAGAGTGGGCACTTATACTTTTACCCAATAGTGGTATCAGGGTCAATTTCCACAGGGAGCTAGAAAAGGGAGTTGAGTAATTGCTTAGTTTAGAGATGCGTTTTGACTCCTAATTGTACTTCTATCACTTTTTGGGGTTTTATAATTATCAACTACGATTTAATAACTACTAGTTAAAAACTAAGTTATGCTAAAATATTGATTCTAGGTTGTATGCAAGATAGAGAAAAGCACTAGGGTCTTGGAATTTACCTAGGTGGTCAACTAACGGGTAGAGATTCCTAATACAAGAATGATAATTATGGGGCTTATGCTATAACCGTTGCACAATTGCACTCACTCTCACACCTTTCGGTAGAGAGAATGATTTTGCCCAATTGACTTTTTCAAGACCATTTGGGTAGGCTGATATGCCCAAGCAACTTATGGTTCAAGTTGGGTAATTACTCTCTCGAGGTTTAACCCGTTAATTGGGACTACCATTCTCATGGGTCCATCCCAATTCCTTGTTGGGTCAATTTTGGAGTCATAGACACTCTTTCTCAAGAAGAGTCAAGACCCACAAAGCTAGACTCAGTGTTTGCAACCACCAAATCCTAATTAAACCATAAAATTAACCCAAATAGCAAACACCCAACATCATTCAAACATTAAACAATCACACCCATTAGTTACCCACACTAGGGTTGAGACACAACCCTAGCTAATGGGTTTAGCTAGACATAATAGGAATAGAAATTGAATAAATAAGAGATAAAATTAACATATTAATTAACTACAAAGTTAATATACACGAATCTATGATAAAACAGGATGAAATTGCCCAAAATAGGCTAAAACTTGAGTCTCCCGAGTGCAGCAGCTATATCTGATACTATTTTTTCAGCTAAAAAGTAAAATGTTCTATTTATACTACACAGGAAAAACTGGACAAAAATACCCCTAAGGGTCTGGCGACCGTGCACAAATGTCGCGCGGCCGCGGAGGGCTCTTTGGTATTCAGTGGTTGCTTCTGAAACTGAGGCTGCGGACCGCGCACAAAGGTTGCGCGTCTGCATTAGCTGAGAGACGTGGACTGCACATAAATTGGGAGCGGCCGCGCGGGCTAACAGGCACGGACCGCGTGGAGCTTGGGCGTGGCCGTGCTGGCTGAAGGGCGCGGACCGCGTGAAAAGGGACGCGACCACGTGGAAGGCTTGACAAAAATCACCAGTCTCTGAACTTTCCTGCACGGCCGCGTGGCAAATAAGTGCGGTCCGCGCAGGTTACCATGGGTTATTGCACAGTCTCTGAACTTTCCTGCGCGGCCGCGTGCCAAATAAGTGCGGCCCTCGCAGGTCACTTTTTCCCCCCACTTCACATGTCCTTTGACGCTTGGCAGATTTCACTCCTTTTTCGAGCCGATCTTTGATGTTTGTCATCTTGTCGCTTAAACCTGCAATCAAGCGCAACTTGTAAGCTTTTTGGGACTAATTTATGGCAATTAATGCACAAAGCTTAGGCAAGAATGGATATAAAACATGTAAAAATCACAGTTATCAACTCCCCCAAACTTAAACCTTTGCTTGTCCTCAAGCAAACAATATGAGACCTACCCCTCAAAGAAAAACACCCAAGTAATTCCTGTTTATCCTAAAGCAACCTCGACAAACATCAATTGGGACTAACAATTGCCCTCAATGCGAATGCATCATTAACTCATTTAAACTTTGAAAACTTGTGAATCAAGTGTGACACAAGAGCATCAAGAGTTGACACATATTCATCAAAGAGCTTCTCTCAATTACTTTGGTCATTGTGGATTTGCATTTGCATTTCTACCTCTCCGTGGTACTTGAGGTACCGGTAGTTCATCTTGCTCAACATCATCAACCTCCTCCCCTGCCAAGGCATTGCCAAGAGGGTCATTTCCGTTTAGAGCCATGTGTACCTGATGGATCGACACAAATAAAGTTAGTAAAAAGAAGGAAAGAGAAGCAAAACACAAATCTAACTACACAAATAGTCAACACCGTAAGCTCCCCGGCAACGGCGCCAAAAAGTGATCGCAGCGGACTCAACCTTAGGAAGAGTGGGCGCTAATACTTTTACCCAATAGTGGTATCGGGGTCAATTTCCACAGGGAGCTAGAAAAGGGAGTTGAGTAATTGCTTAGTCTAGAGATGCGTTTTGACTCCTAATTGTACTTCTATCATTTTTTGGGGTTTTATAATTATCAACTACGATTTAATAACTACTAGTTAAAACTAAGTTATGCTAAAATATTGATTCTAGGTTGTATGCAAGATAGAGAAAAGCACTAGGGTCGTGGCATTTACCTAGGTGGTCAACTAACGGGTAGAGATTCCTAATACAAGAATGATGATTATGGGGCTTATGCTATAACCGTTGCACGATTGCACTCACTCTCACACCTCTCGGTAGAGAGAATGATTTTGCCCAATTGACTTTCTCAAGACCATTTGGGTAGGCTGATATGCCCAAGCAACTTATGGTTCAAGTTGGGTAATTACTCTCTCGAGGTTTAACCCGTTAATTGGGACTACCATTCTCATGGGTCCATCCCAATTCCTTGTTGGGTCAATTTTGGAGTCATAGACACTCTTTCTCAAGAAGAGTCAAGACCCACAAAGCTAGACTCAGTGTTTGCAACCACCAAATCCTAATTAAACCATAAAATTAACCCAAATAGCAAACACCCAACATCATTCAAGCATTAAACAATCACACCCATTAGTTACCCACACTAGGGTTGAGCCACAACCCTAGCTAATGGGTTTATCTAGACATAATAGGAATAGAAATTGAAGAAATAAGAGATAAAATCAACATATTAATTAACTACAAAGTTAATCTACAAGAATCTATGATAAAACAAGACGAAATTACCCAAAATAGGCTAAAACTTGAGTCTCCCAAGTGCAGCAACTATAACTGATACTGTTTTTTTCAGCTAAAAAGTAAAATATTATATTTATAATACACAGGAAAAACTGGACAAAAATACCCCTAAGGGTCTAGCGCCGACTGCGCACAAATGTCGCGCGGCCGCGGAGGGCTCTTTGATCTTTAGTGGTTGCTTCTGAAACTGAGGTTGCAGATCGCGCACAAAGGCTGCGCGGCCGCGTTAGCTGAGAGACGCAGACCGCACATAACTTGGGCGCGGCCGCGCAGGCTAATAGGCGCGGACCGCGTGGAGCTTAGGCGCGGCCGCGCTGGCTGAAGGGCGCGGACCGCGTGAAAAGGGATGCGGCCGCGTGGAAGGCTTGACAAAAATCACCATTCTCTGAACATTCCTGCGCGGTCGCGTGGCAAATAAGTGCGGTCCGCGCAGGTCACCATGGGTCATTGCACAGTCTCTGAACTTTCCTGCGCGGCCGCGTGCCAAATAAGTGCGGTCCTCGCAGGTCACTTTTGTTCCCCACTTCACATGTCCTTTGACGCTTGGCAGATTTCACTCCCTTTTCGAGCCAATCTTTGACGTTTGTCATCTTGTCGCTCAAACCTGCAATCAAGTGCAACTTGTAAGCTTTTTGGGACTAATTTATGTCAATTCATGCACAAAGCCTAGGCAAGAATGGGTATAAAACATGTAAAAATCATAGTTATCAGTCTCTAGTAGGATTCTATGACCGTCACTCAGTACGAGACCAGATTTATTGAATTGGCTCGTCATAATGGTGACGTGTCAGGACACATGGATTGTTCAAATTTTCAATGAATCACAATTAGCCACGATTCAAGAATTGTAAAACAGACACGATCAAAGAAGGAGGAAGAGGTACGGGACATCAGATAAGTAGCACGGTGACCATACCTATTTAAATCATTTATATCCGGGCATCAGAAGGAATGAATCTGGTTATAAAAAAGAGTGTAGATACAACATTTAATGAGTATTAAATGTTGAGTCCGTTAAAAAATATATATATTCAATGTAATGATTGTGTAACGTAGCATTCAATGTCTTTAATTATTCATAATAGCCTCATTATGATTTGGGCATAACATACATTCTCAAAGGTACTTATAAAAAGGAGATATATGATTAGTTGTAGGACACACGAAAGTTTATTGAAATATACATTGGTATCATTCGTTTTTCTTGATTATTATATTGCTACCCAGAATTATTTCCTTTTATTCATTTCCTTGATTATCAGTAACCCGAGTTCTTCTAAATTCTAGCTTTGACTAAAATTCCATTTTTTATTTCAACTTAACTTTCTTTGTTGAATCTACTATGTCGAACAACAATGACAATCTCCAAGGAATCCAAGAAAATCAAACAAACCAACAACTTCAGGGAGATCTGCAAGATAATAATGCTTTAGTTCCTTCTCCACAAGGTTCTCCACGACGATCTTGTAAAGGAACTCTTGAGGGATCTCACACAGATGGACAAGTTCAATTTGAAAATGCTGAAGCTATGGATGAAGCTTTACAAAAACTTATCGCTACTTAGGTCAACAAGATTTTGTTAGTCAACTACCTGCTGCTCTGCCCACACCTACTCCAAATAACAATACTTTGGAGAATCCTCGTTCTGGATTGGTTAATTCAGGTAGCGGTGGAACCCCCAGTGAAACACAGGAGGGAGAACCAAGTAATCCAAATAATTTTGATTTACAAAATCTAGTACTAACATTGCAGAAACAGCTCAAGGAGCAAAATGACTGCATAGAACAAATACCCGGGGTACCACCCGTGATCAAAGGGGTAGATATGGATAAGTATTCTCAACAACCGTGGAAGCCAAGTGCCGCTTCTCTCCCAATTCTAAAGAAGTTCAAAATGCCTAATATTCCAAAGTATGATGGGACAACAGACCTGCGAGATCACGTTACTGCATTTACAACAGGCGTCAAGGGCAACGACTTGACTAAGCAGGAGATTGAATCAGTCTTGGTTAAAATATTTTGTGAAACACTCACTAAAGGAGCGTTTACATGGTATTCTATTTTACCCAAAAATTCTATAAATTCTTATGCCGAGCTTGCAGATTCTTTTATCAAAGCACACTCGGGAGCTCAAAAAGTTGAAAAAAGAATAAAAGATATCTTCAAAATCAAGCAAGGAGACTCAGAGTTACTTAGAGAATTCATGGACAGATTCCAACGGGAAAGAATGACATTGCCATGCGTACCTGACAATTGGGTAGCCATAGCCTTCACAAGCAATTTGAATGAGAAGAGTTCAGAAGCTACGAGGCGACTCAAGGAAAGCCTTCGAGAATTCCCAGCAACAATGTGAAATGACGTCTACAACAGATACAGTACGAATATGAGGATTGAAGAAGATATTATTTCATGACATAAAAAGGAAGAAAAAGTAAGCTCAAGGCGTGTAGAAAATGAAAAAAGATCTAGCAAAAACAGGTACGAGCCATATATGGGACCTGCAAGAAGAGACTCACGATCAAAGCACGACAATAAGAGGTACGATCATAGATCAAGGAATAAAGAATCAAGCTCGACCTCAAGATTTGGGAACGATCGGAACACACGAGGGTCACGAGATGATGACGGAAGTCTAAAGGCAAGGTTCGGTGGTTACAATTTCAACGTAAGCGCTTATGAACTCGTAGTTGTTTTAAGAAGCATGAGAGATAAGGTACGATGGCCAAAGGAGATGAGATCAAATCCAAACAGACGAAACCCTGATCATTGGTGTGAATTCCACAACGATCATGGACATAAAATATCATATTGCAGTTTTTTGCAGGGAGAAGTTGATCATTTGTTAAAGCAAGGGTATCTCACTGAGTTATTCTGTGAGAAAGGTAAACATGCATATATGAAAAATAGGCAGGAGCCACCAAAGCCACCTTCTCCCAAAAGAACAGTTAACGTTATAGGCGGGGGCGAAGATATCAATATTGTACCATATACCGCAGTTAACAAAATTTCAAAATTTACAATTACCTATGGGAAGCGGCTGCGACATGTGTTAGAAGAAGAAAATATTACATTTGATGATGCAGATCTTGAGGGTTTATTAACTCTACATAACGACGCACTGGTAATATCTTTACTCGTATATGATACTAACGTCAAACGAGTTAATTTATCCAGATAGTTCCGTGAACATTATTTTGTTACGAGTGCTACGTGAAATGCAAGCAGAAGAGAAATTGGTGCCAAAAGCATATACCTTGTCAGGTTTCGACAATTCTAGTGTGGTAACAAAAGGGGAAGTGATGCTTACTATATTTGCGGAAGGTGTTGTCAAGGATACAAAATTTCAAGTAGTAGAAATGGAAATGACTTACAATATAATTCTTGGTAGGCCATAGATTCACGACATGGATGTTGTTCCACCGATCTTACATCAAGTTATTAAATTTCCAGCACCATGGGGAATATGTCAAATCTGGGAAGACCAACAAATATCCAGGAGCATCAAATCAGTGGTGAATTCAAGTGAGAAAGGTGAAGAGAAATAGTAATTACAGATTCTAGTTGAGGAGAAAATAACATCAACCTCAGCTGATTCAAGGCAAATAGATATGGATTGAAGACCCGATTTCATTTAAGAACCAGAAGATAATGAAAACATCAAAACTACAATAGAAGAATTGGAGGCAGTGGTTTTATTTGTATAATGGACAGAAAGAAAAGTGTACATAGGAGCCAATCTCAGCTCGGAGATGAAACGTAAGTTGATTGAATTTTTAAAAGCTAATGTAAATTGCTTTGCTTGGTCCCATTTTGATATGATACGTATATCACCGGAGGTAATGACTCACAAATTGAATGAAGATCCATCTCACGCACCTATCAAATTGAAAAAAAGAAAGCAAGGGGCTTTCAAAAATCATGTGATTCAGGGTGAGGTAACAAACTGATAAAATATGGGTGTATTCGTGAGGTAAAGTATCCTGAATGGCTAGCCAACACTGTTGTGGTACCTAAAAAGAACGGTAAATGGCGAATTTGTGTAGATTATACAGATCTTAACAAAGCTTGTCCTAAAGATTCCTTTCCATTACCTCATATAGATCAACTAATTGATACTACTGCAGGGCACAAATTGTTAAGTTTTTTAGATGCATATTCAGGTTATAATCAGAGTAAAATGGATCGAGATGATAAAGAAAAAACATCATTCATAACAGCCAAGGGGACTTATTGTTATAAGGTAATGGCTTTTGGTTTAAAGAATGCAGGAGCAACGTATCAAAGGTTAGTTACCAAAGTATTTCAAGAGAATTTGAGAAAAATTATGGAGGTTTATATAGATGATATGCTCGTTAAAACACAACATATAGTAGACCATATATCGCATCTGTCTGAAATGTTTAAGATTTTGCAAAAATTTAATATGAAGTTTAACCCCTAAAAATGTGCATTTGGCGTTGCATCAGGTACATTTTTGGGTTTTCTTGTTTCTAACCGTGGTATTGAGGTAAATCCTGCACAGATTAAGGCCATAGAAGAAATTCCTGATGTATTTTCGAGTACGATAGAAGTTCAAAGACTAATAGGGAGGATTGAAGCTTTAGGAAGATTTATTTCTAAGTCATCAGAGAAATGCTTTAGATTCTTCTCAGCCCTTAAAAAGCAGGATCATTTCGAATGGAATGAAGAATGTCAACATGCATTCAGAGATTTGAAAGAATACTTGTCAAATCCACCTTTGCTCGCAAAACCAAAGGCTGGGGAAAGACTACTTATTTACTTTGCTATTTCAGAAGTAGTGGTAAGTGCGGTTTTGGTTCGAGAAGAACAAGGTAAACAATCCCCTATCTATTATGTTAGTAAATCTCCGTTAGATGCGGAGACAAGGTATCCACAATTAGAAAAGCTTGCACTTGCATTAATCATGGCATTTAGGAAATTGAGACCTTTTTTTCAGTGTCATCCAATTTCTGTAGTTAGCGCATATCCTTTACGAAATATATTACATAAGCATGAGTTATCAGGTAGATTGGCTAAATGGGCTATAGAGTTAAGTGAATATGAAATCACATACCAACCTAGAACTGCTATAAAATCATAAGTATTAGCCGATTTCGTGGCTGATTTGAGTTAAGGGATGCTATTAGAAGCAGAAAAAGAAGTACAAATACTTAATAAGACTAATCCAGGAATTTGGACTTTATTCGCTGATGGTTCATCTAATACGAAAGGAGCAGGTTTAGGAATTGTTTTGGTACCATCGACAGGTGAAACTATACGACAAGTAATTAAATGCCATTCAATAACTAATAATGAGGCAGAGTATGAAGCTGTTATTGCAGGTTTAGAATTAGCTCGAGAATTGGGCATAAATCAGATCATAATAAAGAGCGATTCATAACTCGTGGTTAACCAGATGCTGGGACTTACACAGCCAGGGAAACCAGGATGCAACAATATTTAGAAAAGGTGCGAGAACTGATAAAGCAATTTCAAAACTGGAAAGTTACGTAAGTACCAAGTGATGAGAATCTCAAAGCAGACACTTTAGCTAATCTCGCATCTGCAGCTGATGTGACAAGTGATGCAAGCACCTCAGTTATTCATCTATTTAATTCAACTCTTGGTCCTGATAAAAATGAGGTAAATTTTAATAATTTAACTTGGGATTGGAGAAACGAGATCGTTGCTTTTTATAGTATGGAACCGTTCCTGATGACAAGAAAAAAGCTCATGCACTTTGGAAAAAGGTTGCTCGCTACATCCTAAATCAAGGAAATTTATATCAAAAAAATGCTCGGTAGCACCTTAGCTAGATGTCTCAGACCCTCTCAAACAGAATATGTAATGAGGGAAATACACAAGGGGCATTGTGGAAATCACGTCGGAGGAAGATCACTGGTAAGAACCTTGATTAGGGCAGGTTATTATTGGCCTAAAATGGAAGAAGAAGCAAAATATTTCGTGGCCAAATGTGATAAATGTCAAAGGTACGGGAACAATATGCATAGACGTGCAGAGTTGTTACATCCAGTCATCGCACCTTGGCCATCTATGAAGTGGGGAATGGATATCGTGGGTCCATTACGACAAGCAAAAAGATAGGTAAAATTTCTATTCGTACTTACTGATTATTTTACTAAATGGGTAGAGGCAGGAGCCTTAAAATAGGCACGAGAAAAAGAGGTCAGAGATTTTGTCTGGCGGAATATCATATGTCGATTTGGCGTACCCAAGGAGATCTTATGTGACAATGGTCCTCAATTTATAGGGGCACAAATCACAGAATTTTTTCAAAGTTGGCAAGTTAAAAGGATTACATCCACACCTTATCATCCAGTAGGTAATGGGCAAGCAGATTCAACAAACAAGGTTATTATTAATAATTTAAAGAAACGCTTGGAAGAATTAAAAGGCAATTGGCCAGAAGTGTTACCAAGTGTTTTATGGGCATACCGTATAACAACAAAAATAAGTATAGGAGAAACACCATTTTCATTGGTTTGTGGAGCAGAAGCTTTAATTCCAGTTGAAATAGGAGAGCCAAGTACAAGGTTCACACACGTAAATGAACAGTCTAATAATGAAGAAATGCGTGTAAGTCTCGATTTACTTGAAGGAAGAAGGGAAGCTGCGTTGGTAAGAATGGCAGCATAAAAGTTAGTCATAGAACGGTATTACAACATGAAAGCTCACCTCAGATTTTTGAAAATAGGGGACTTTGTGCTCAAAAAAGTTTTTCAATCCACAAAGGCAGCTAATACGGAAAAATTAAGTCCAACATGGGAAGGACCCTATAGAATTTGTGGTATTGCTGGCAAAGGAGCATATGAACTGGAAACAATGGATGGTAAAGAACTACCTTCATATTGAAATGTTGTTCACTTGAAAAGATATTATTTCTGAGAATACTCGCGATCAGGTATCCATCTTTTAAAGTTTATTTTTTGATTTATTAAAATTTTACTAACGATTTTAGATTCTAGGA
Source organism: Nicotiana glauca (assembly GCA_026770625.1). Lineage (NCBI taxonomy): Eukaryota > Viridiplantae > Streptophyta > Magnoliopsida > Solanales > Solanaceae > Nicotiana > Nicotiana glauca. Next base: position 85,749 of record MU686536.1, read on the forward strand.
AAAAACCTAACTCGTACTAAATGATGAGTCACGACCTGTAAGGCACATGGAATAAACTAAAATTCCTGGCCTAGGGTTACAATTATTCTGATAGAAATACAAACGGATTAGCCAGTCTTCATCTAAAATCGTACCTCCGAGTCCCGTATGTTTTTTCTTTTCAGGAAAATGACCAAAAGAGGGAAACAATCAAGTGCTCGAGGTTCATACTTCAACATTCAAACACTTGGGGGACTACATAATATGCACAAGTATGTGTAACGAAGGCAAAGAAGATTGAAGAAAAATCATGCCTGAAAAAAGTCATGTACGGAGTAAAAGTCACGAAGTCACGAGCCAAGGCTAAAAGAAAACTTTATTATAGTTAGGGTAAAGCTATGTACTAAAGCATGTTATAAGGAAAAACCTTGCATTTGTTATATTGAAATAAAACGGGTTGTAAAGACAAAACCTCGTGTTTATAATTTTCTTAAAAATTTGTTACAAGAAAAACAGTTACGAGAAAGTTATAGATGTAATTTAAATACATGTAAAGTATTATTTAAAACTTGTCAAAGTTCAAAAATTAAAACTTGTCAAGTTAATTCAAAGAAACATGTGTTTTCCTATTTCTTTTATTGTTTGCTAACACCATTATGGAGTTGATACGTCTTCTTCATTAAGTGTCAAAATATAAAAGTGCCCTCTTTTATAAAACTCATGTTTAAAACTATTTAGTCATGAGATTAACAGAAGCATACTTTATAAGTCCTTAAAAATAAAGGCAAGAATAGAATAAACAGAATTGTAAGATAATAACATCAAAAGCTTCTTAAATACTTAAGATTAAGTGTGAACTTAATCAAAAAACTGTGAAATTGTTTATACAGAATTTCCCCACAAAAGACTTGGGAACTTGCATTCTAAAAATAAAACTCTTAGATGAAGCCAAGGGTTTCTAACACGATTTTCCAAAGAGGTACCTGCTGTCACACCTCCTTTTTCTTGCTACACCTCGTGAAGGGTATAATAAAGGGAGTTATTTCAAACTTGAAGTGACAATCGAAACAGGATTATATTATTAAAAGATTCAGAGTCGTCACTTGGGAGATTTGTGGTGTCCCAAGTCACCGGTTTAAAATTCCGAATCGAGGAACGAATGACTCTGTTTAACAGTTCACGAACCAGAAATCCAAGTAATGAATTCTGTTAACCCGGGAGAAGGTGTTAGGCATTCCTGGGTTTCGTGGTTCTAGCACGGTCGTTCAACTATTATATTCGGCTTAATTATCTGATTTTAGAATACTTTTAAACCTATGTGCATTTTTAACTACTTACCGCTTTTAATTA
>MU686536.1:87275-104900 GCA_026770625.1 Nicotiana glauca
ATCTTTGGATCGCGTCACATGAAATGCACCCGCAGTCCGAAATATATTTTATCCAACATTTTAAGATTTGGATTTGGGTCACATGAAATGCACACCCGAGTTTAGGAAGGTAAAATTATTAAATAACGCGCCTAAAACAACTAACGCATTATTGACTTTGCTGGAGGTAATGAAAATTTGCTAAATGGCACGTCCCGAGTTCTAAAGATTTTAAAAGAAATGATTGAGTGAGGGCCACGNGGAATGCAGGAGCAACGTATCAAAGGTTAGTTACCAAAATATTTCAAGAGAATTTGAGAAAAATTATGGAGGTTTATATAGATGATATGCTCGTTAAAACACAACATATAGTAGACCATATATCGTATCTGTCTGAAATGTTTAAGATTTTGCAAAAATTTAATATGAAGTTTAACCCCTAAAAATGTGCATTTGGCGTTGCATCAGGTACATTTTTAGGTTTTCTTGTTTCTAACCGTGGTATTGAGGTAAATCCTGCACAGATTAAGGCCATAGAAGAAATTCCTGATGTACTTTCGAGTAAGAAAGAAGTTCAAAGACTAATAGGGAGGATTGAAGCTTTAGGAAGATTTATTTCTAAGTCATCAGATAAATGCTTTAGATTCTTCTCAGCCCTTAAAAAGCAGGATCATTTCGAATGGAATGAAGAATTTCAACATGCATTCAGAGATTTGAAAGAATACTTGTCAAATCCACCTTTGCTCGCAAAACCAAAGGCTAGGGAAAGACTACTTATTTACTTTGCTATTTCAGAAGTAGTGGTAAGTGCGGTTTTGGTTCGAGAAGAACAAGGTAAACAATCCCCTATCTATTATGTTAGTAAATCTCCGTTAGATGCGGAGACAAGGTATCCACAATTAGAAAAGCTTGCACTTGCATTAATCATGGCATTTAGGAAATTGAGACCTTATTTTCAGTGTCATCCAATTTCTGTAGTTAGCGCATATCCTTTACGAAATATATTACATAAACATGAGTTATCAGGTAGATTGGCTAAATGGGCATCACATACCAACCTAGAACTGCTATAAAATCATAAGTATTAGCCGATTTCGTGGCTGATTTGAGTCAAGGGATGCTATTAGAAGCAGAAAAAGAAGTACAAATACTTAATAAGACTAATCCAGGAATTTGGACTTTATTCGCTGATGGTTCATCTAATACGAAAGGAGCAGGTTTAGGAATTGTTTTGGTACCATCGACAGGTGAAACTATACGACAAGTAATTAAATGCCATTCAATAACTAATAATGAGGCAGAGTATGAAGCTGTTATTGCAGGTTTAGAATTAGCTCGAGAATTGGGCATAAATCAGATCATAATAAAGAGCGATTCATAACTCGTGGTTAACCAGATGCTGGGACTTACACAGCCAGGGAAACCAGGATGCAACAATATTTAGAAAAGGTGCGAGAACTGATAAAGCAATTTCAAAACTGGAAAGTTACGTAAGTACCAAGTGATGAGAATCTCAAAGCAGACACTTTAGCTAATCTCGCATCTGCAGCTGATGTGACAAGTGATGCAAGCACCTCAGTTATTCATCTATTTAATTCAACTCTTGGTCCTGATAAAAATGAGGTAAATTTTAATAATTTAACTTGGGATTGGAGAAACGAGATCGTTGCTTTTTATAGTATGGAACCGTTCCTGATGACAAGAAAAAAGCTCATGCACTTTGGAAAAAGGTTGCTCGCTACATCCTAAATCAAGGAAATTTATATCAAAAAAATGCTCGGTAGCACCTTAGCTAGATGTCTCAGACCCTCTCAAACAGAATATGTAATGAGGGAAATACACAAGGGGCATTGTGGAAATCACGTCGGAGGAAGATCACTGGTAAGAACCTTGATTAGGGCAGGTTATTATTGGCCTAAAATGGAAGAAGAAGCAAAATATTTCGTGGCCAAATGTGATAAATGTCAAAGGTACGGGAACAATATGCATAGACGTGCAGAGTTGTTACATCCAGTCATCGCACCTTGGCCATCTATGAAGTGGGGAATGGATATCGTGGGTCCATTACGACAAGCAAAAAGATAGGTAAAATTTCTATTCGTACTTACTGATTATTTTACTAAATGGGTAGAGGCAGGAGCCTTAAAATAGGCACGAGAAAAAGAGGTCAGAGATTTTGTCTGGCGGAATATCATATGTCGATTTGGCGTACCCAAGGAGATCTTATGTGACAATGGTCCTCAATTTATAGGGGCACAAATCACAGAATTTTTTCAAAGTTGGCAAGTTAAAAGGATTACATCCACACCTTATCATCCAGTAGGTAATGGGCAAGCAGATTCAACAAACAAGGTTATTATTAATAATTTAAAGAAACGCTTGGAAGAATTAAAAGGCAATTGGCCAGAAGTGTTACCAAGTGTTTTATGGGCATACCGTATAACAACAAAAACAAGTATAGGAGAAACACCATTTTCATTGGTTTATGGAGCAGAAGCTTTAATTCCAGTTGAAATAGGAGAGCCAAGTACAAGGTTCACACACGTAAATGAACAGTCTAATAATGAAGAAATGCGTGTAAGTCTCGATCTACTTGAAGGAAGAAGGGAAGCTGCGTTGGTAAGAATGGCAGCACAAAAGTTAGTCATAGAACGGTATTACAACATGAAAGCTCACCTCAGATTTTTTAAAATAGGGGACTTTGTGCTCAAAAAAGTTTTTCAATCCACAAAGGCAGCTAATACGGGAAAATTAAGTCCAACATGGGAAGGACCCTATAGAATTTGTGGTATTGCTGGCAAAGGAGCATATGAACTGGAAACAATGGATGGTAAAGAACTACCTTCATATTGAAATGTTGTTCACTTGAAAAGATATTATTTCTGAGAATACTCGCGATCAGGTATCCATCTTTTAAAGTTTATTTTTTGATTTATTAAAATTTTACTAACGATTTTAGATTCTAGGAAAAAACCTAACTCGTACTAAATGATGAGTCACGACCTGTAAGGCACATGGAATAAACTAAAATTCCTGGCCTAGGGTTACAATTATTCTGATAGAAATACAAACGGATTAGCCAGTCTTCATCTAAAATCGTACCTCCGAGTCCCGTATATTTTTTCTTTTCAGGAAAATGACCAAAAGAGGGAAACAATCAAGTGCTCGAGGTTCATACTTCAACATTCAAACACTTGGGGGACTACATAATATGCACGAGTATGTGTAATGAAGGCAAAGAAGATTGAAGAAAAATCATGCCTGAAAAAAGTCATGTACGGAGTAAAAGTCACGAAGTCACGAGCCAAGGCTAAAAGAAAACTTTATTATAGTTAGGGTAAAGCTATGTACTAAAGCATGTTATAAGGAAAAACCTTGCATTTGTTATATTGAAATAAAACGGGTTGTAAAGACAAAACCTCGTGTTTATAATTTTCTTAAAAATTTGTTACAAGAAAAACAGTTACGAGAAAGTTATAGATGTAATTTAAATACATGTAAAGTATTATTTAAAACTTGTCAAAGTTCAAAAATTAAAACTTGTCAAGTTAATTCAAAGAAACATGTGTTTTCCTATTTCTTTTATTGTTTGCTAACACCATTATGGAGTTGATACGTCTTCTTCATTAAGTGTCAAAATATAAAAGTGCCCTCTTTTATAAAACTCATGTTTAAAACTATTTAGTCATGAGATTAACAGAAGCATACTTTATAAGTCCTTAAAAATAAAGGCAAGAATAGAATAAACAGAATTGTAAGATAATAACATCAAAAGCTTCTTAAATACTTAAGATTAAGTGTGAACTTAATCAAAAAACTGTGAAATTGTTTATACAGAATTTCCCCACAAAAGACTTGGGAACTTGCATTCTAAAAATAAAACTCTTAGATGAAGCCAAGGGTTTCTAACACGATTTTCCAAAGAGGTACCTGCTGTCACACCTCCTTTTTCTTGCTACACCTCGTGAAGGGTATAATAAAGGGAGTTATTTCAAACTTGAAGTGACAATCGAAACAGGATTATATTATTAAAAGATTCAGAGTCGTCACTTGGGAGATTTATGGTGTCCCAAGTCACCGGTTTAAAATCCCGAATCGAGGAACGAATGACTCTGTTTAACAGTTCACGAACCAGAAATCCAAGTAATGAATTCTGTTAACCTGGGAGAAGGTGTTAGGCATTCCTGGGTTTCGTGGTTCTAGCACGGTCGTTCAACTATCATATTCGGCTTAATTATCTGATTTTAGAATACTTTTAAACCTATGTGCATTTTTAACTACTTACCGCTTTTAATTAATTTTAAGGAAAATTGAACATCATTTAAAAAGTATCTTTGGATCGCGTCACATGAAATGCACCCGCAGTCCGAAATATATTTTATCCAACATTTTAAGATTTGGATTTGGGTCACATGAAATGCACACCCGAGTTTAGGAAGGTAAAATTATTAAATAACGCGCCTAAAACAACTAACGCATTATTGACTTTGCTGGAGGTAATGAAAATTTGCTAAATGGCACGTCCCGAGTTCTAAAGATTTTAAAAGAAATGATTGAGTGAGGGCCACGCATTTGAGATTTTGTTTGGAGCTGCGCAACTCAATTATCCTAAGCAAAGATTTCTAAGACTGAAAGACTATAAGGCTTGACACTTATGAAAAAGACTGAGGATTAAAGAAAAAACAGATGACCAAATTATGCATTTCAATACTACAACCACAGGCAATCAAGAAGAGTATTCATTCAAGATGGCAGCAATACCAGGATATAAAACCTTCCAAACGGACCACAACTAATTGCTCAGTTGAAAAAAAACATTCCAATGGTTTGCGTTCAACTATAAGGTCACTTTGATCTGATATGGTGATTTGCATTCGAATTGCTCGCCTCATCTCAATGCAATTCACACGGACCATTTTCAGTAGTTCTAATTTACACTCATCAGAATTTTACTCATAAATAATTTCCATCCACTAATTCATACGTATACTTAGCACATACAAATAATTAAGAAGGCAACATCATATCGCATACAATTATGCTAAACATTCCAAATAAGTTTTTAGCTAAACCAATAGATCATGAAGAACAAGATGCTTTCAGATAATGAATTTCTTTACTAGACACATAATTAAATAACATGGTCAATCATCTTCCCTAGTATGAGCAACATCAATTTCTCAAAGAAGACAAGATCAAACATGAAGGCAAACAACTATTTCAGCTAAACACGGACAGAAATACCATTTGAAAATTAAAGAATGAGCAAGAGTTTAGAATTGGACTTCGAGCAACAAAAATCCTCTCTGATGTATTTATAAGAGTTTCCAATTAAATCTTACACAAAGCCGCCAACAAACGAGATGAAATCCAATAGCGTCCAAACTCTAAAAGGAAGACTAGACCACAGCCAAAACGGTTGACGGAACCTCGAACGGAACTACGTTCCAGACTCAAAACTCGCCGGAACCGTGACAAATTTTAGAAACGGACCTCGAATCGGTACCCCTGATATGTTCTGCTTTGGTCGATACTTTTCGGACTGTTTCGCGAAGATTTCAACAGGTTTCGTGGCTGAAGATTTGGGGGTGGTCGCTGGTTAAGGTTAAGGGCGATCTGGTGTTAGGTTGTGGTGAAGAAGAAGAAGTTCAGGGGGTCGTTTGGGTAGTGGGATGCGGAGAAGATGAAGACATGAGGGGGGGGGGGGTCCTTGCATGGTGTATTGCGACTGTTCTCCTCTATTAGAGTCTAAGGTTTTATTTGTATAGGTCTAGGTCTTTTAAGAAGAGTAAGGATCTAGGTCCTGGGTGTTGGGTTGGGTCGACCCGGTTTGGGCTGGGTAGGGAGATGGACTAGTTTAAGTGAAGAATGGGTATTGAAAGATTTGGGCTCATCACATGGCCCAATCTTGAATTTAAGACCAAGCTTTTCCAATTTTCCTTTTTTTATTTTTCTTTTTTCTTTCTTTAATTAATTAAAAATCTAAATTAAATTTCTAAATTAGTTCAAATTATAAAATTAAGCTAATTATCTATCCATAATATTTATAAAAATTAGTTGATCCGAAATTTAAAGAGAAAATTTAATAATCCCAAATTAAAAGCTAAGAATGTAAAAATGAGATATTTTTGTAATTTTTATTTTTAATAAAGTAATTAATCAATGAATCCTAAAATGTAAACACAAAATGTAAATACAATGCATTATATTTTTGGTATTTTTTGATTTTTAATGGAAATGAAACATGTACAAAAATGCAAATGATTAATAAAATTCTATAAAAAATCCTACAAAATTGCAAAAAATGGGGACAAATTACTTTATGATATTTTATGGGAGTAATTCTTATAGGGCAAAAATCACATGCTTACAGCTGCCCCTCTTTGCTCGAAAACACGAAGAGTTTTCGTGCAAAGATAAAGTGAGCGGATACGAGCGATTTTTGCCCGTTTGGATACTCCGTGGGAAGCATTTTGAAATATTTGACCGAACCTTGCTTCCGAAGTTACCTACATATCCTTGACTATAAAGGAATCAGGTCATTGCAGTTCAGAAATGAGTGAGATGATGGAGTATGCCGAGGTGGAGAGCCAGTCGTGGTGCCGTTTCGTCGAGGTTCCGGTCCGCGGTCCTGTTATTACATCAAAAAATCAAACATGAAAAAGACTAACTAAGCCTGTCAACTATGAGTTATAAGATTCCTATCTATAAGTCTTCTGAAGCTTGATCTTGAGTCTTGTGTGGTTCTTCATGTAGACTTTAGATTTGAACCTTGATGCTTGCTAGTTGCAGGTGCTAGTTCATCCTTCTTCAGCTTTTCGGATCAAGACCAGATATGTAGTGCTTGTGACCTCGGCCATGTCTTGAGAAACCCACATCTTTCATCAACTTCTGCATTTGGATTAACTTCTTGCCTTTCTTTTTTTTTTCTTTTTCTTTATTGTGACTAACTTCTGTTGATTATCTTGGACTGTTGACTCGCATTCTTGCTGCGAGCTTCTTTTGTTGTTGACTTGCATTGCATTCTGAAGTGAATTCTCTTATCTCTAGGTAGGCACCTGATTGTCAATATTCGAACTGTCTTTCTTTGAACCTTGCTGCTTTCCCTTGAAATTTGTGCTATCTTCTTTTGAAACTTGAATTGCTTTCCCTTTGTTCTCCAGGTGGGCGCTTGATTGCTGAACTTGAACCGTCTTCCTTTGAACATTGCTGCTTTCCCTTGAAACTTGAACTATCTTCCCTTGTTCTCCAGGTGGGCACCTGATTGCTGAAACTTTCTGTGTTCCCTTGCTTTCCATGTGGGTACCTACAGTCAAAACAAATGAAATTTTCTGCCCCGGTTTGTACTAGGAAGATTTGTGAGTTGTTAGCAAAGTTGTAAACCACTTATACTATTGATGCAATGCTGAGAGTAAACAAAAGAATAGACTAGGATATGCGTCTCCTACGAGTAAAACCAATAAACTTTGACTAGCAAATGCGTCTGCTAAAATAAAACCTAAATGAATCAAACTAGGAAGTGCGTCTCCTAAGGGTGAATTTAAATGACCAAGACTAGGAAGTGTGTCTCCTAGGGGTGAAATCTCAATTTAGAAAGTGCGTCTCCTACAGGTGTAACTTCAATGAACCATACTAGGAAGTGCGTCTCCTATGAACTATCAATTTAGGAAGTGCGTCTCCTACAGGTGTATCCTTAAAGACCTAGACTAAGAAGTGCATCTCATAGGGGTGAAATCTCAATTTAGGAAGTGCGTCTCCTACAGGTGTATTCTGAAAGACCCAGACTAAGAAGTGCGTCTCCCAGGGGTAAAACTTCAATGACTTAAACTAGGAAGTGCATCTCCTATGAATGAAATATCAATTTAGAAGTGCGTCTCCTATGGGTGAGAATCAACTTAGGAAGTGTGTCTCCTAGGGGTGAAACTTCAATGACTCAAACTAGGAAGTGCGTCTCCAATGAATGAACTATCAATTTTAGGAATTGCGTTTCCTATGGGTGAAAATCAACTTAGGAAGTGCATCTACTAGGGGTGAAACTTCAATGACTCAAACTACGAAGTGCGTCTCCTATAAATGAACTATCAATTTTAGGAAGTATGTCTCCTACAGGTGTAACTTCAATGACTCAAGCTAGGAAGTGCGTCTCCTATGAATGAACTATCAATTTAGGAAGTGCGTCTCCTACAAGTGTAACTTCAATGACTCAAACTAGGAAGTGTGTCTCCTATGAATGAAATTTCAATTTAGGAAGTGCGTCTCCTATGGGTGAATACCAACTTAGGAAGTGCGTCTCCTACGGGTGAAACTTCAATGACTCAAACTAGGAAGTGCGTCCCCTATGAATGAACTATCAATTTTAGGAAGTGCATTTCCTACAGGTGTAACTTCAATGACTCAAGCTAAGAAGTGCGTCTCCTATGGATGAAATCTTAATTTAGGAAGTGCGTCTCCTACAGGTGAAACTTCAATTACTCAAACTAGGAAGTGCGTCTCCTATGGATGAACTCTCAATTTAGGAAGTTCGCCTTCTACTCAAACTAGGAAGTGCGTCTCCTATGAATGAACTCTTAAATTAGGAAGTGCGTCTCTTACAGGTGAAACTTCAATGACTCAAACTAGGAAGTGCGTCTCCTATGGATGAATTCTCAATTTAGGAAGTGCGTCTCCTACAGGTGTATTCTGAGAGACCTAGACTAAGAAGTGCGTCTCCTAGGGGTAACGTGTGATCTTCTCAATAGCCCTTGAACAAGTAGAATTGGGGCGTTACAACTGAAAATTTCCAGCTTACAAGCTTTGATATGAACATAGCTTTCATCCCTGTTTCAAACAAAGAAAACTTGTGAGTTTAAACATGGTGGTTGGTTTGTGGCCTTGACTTTGATGGCAATTTCTCCTCCATGTGCCATGATAGCTTGATTTCACTCTGAAAGACATTTCTTGCTTATTGACTAACCAATTTATCTGTCACCTTTATCACAGAAAATACTGTTTCTATGTTCAGACCCAATACCCTTTATCTGTTGCACTACTCATGAACTGACATTTACCAAACCTTTTGTTTCACATGAATCCAAAAGTGCGTCAATTGCCACCCACTCGGTGCGTCTGCTGTTCTTTCTTGACTTAAACCATTGGCCTTGGCCTTGAGGTCTATTGCTCTTTCACTTGCCATGATAACTTTGATTTCTGCTTGGAAGACCTTTCTTGTCATTGGTTAACCTCACTCTCTATCAACCTCACCACAGAGGATACCTTTGATCCATTCACCCAACATCCTCTATCTGTTGCGTTGTTCATGAATTTATATACCAAACCTTTGTATTTCACATGAATCCCAAAGCATGTTGATTGTTACCAACTCAGCGCACACGTTGTTCTTTCCTAACTTATGCCAATTTGATGTGCTAGCCAGATCCCGTTTTGTGCAATTGGAAAGCTGGTGGAAAATTTTGAAGTCATTTCTCACTTGTTCTGACCAAACAGACTCAGGAAGAGGAAGTAAACAAGACAAAAGGAACAGAGTAAAGGATAATGGAAAGAGATGATTCCTAACAAGAAAACTCAAAGTAGAAACCTATCAGATGTGGATACTAACTCTAATGACCATGACATGCACTTGTGGCCTATTCTATCAAGCAAGTCTGATGTTCAACTCTTGTTATACCCCCTAAACCATGAAACTGGGCTTTAATGCTCCGATTATCTAATATGATTCATGATCCTAATTCGACTTGTAGTTCCCGAAGGGTTTTCACCATCAAACCTCGCTCATTTGTTCATCTCTCAACTGACGTTCGCCTTAGGGCGCCCGTAAAGGTTTTCACCAATAAGACTCTATCATTTTTTATTTTTCTCAGTTCCCGTCGCCTTACGGTGCCCGTGAGGCTTTTCACCAATAAGACTCTCTCATTTTCATTATTTTTATTCTACTTGGACCGGAGTGTTGCCCCTGACATGAATCACTCTACTTGCTCGACTTGGCATCTCTCGAAGACTGATCAAAAGGTCTTTCTTTGGACCGTAACGTGGGCTTTTGGATAGGGTTAGAAAGAAAAGGTGTTAAAGGCTCAAAACAATTCAAATGGGTTCAAAGTTACAACTTTCGGAATCAGATTTCTTACAATAACCACAACTTCTGCCCCAGTTTCTTGCTTGGGGACTTTTTGGATTTTTATTTTGATAGGATCGAACCGTGAGGCTGCCTACGTATCCTTGAAAGGAATCAGGTCGAACGTAGTTCATGGAACAAAATTACTTTGTTGTTGTGATCTTTCTTTCCATTTTTCTTTTTGTTTCTCTCTCTTTTTTCTTCTATTTTTCTTTTTTCTTTTTCTTTTTCTTTTTCCTTTTCCTTTTCTTTTTCCTTTTCTTTTCTTTTCTTTTCTTTTCTTCCTTCACTTTACTTTCCGCACCTGTGTTTATAAATTTTGTCACCGATTCCAAAAGAGGGGTACGAAAAAAAATAAATAAGGCTCAAAAGGGTAACAAAGGATAAAGTGTTTAGATAGCAAAACAAAATGCATTCGTCATTCCAATCTTCAAAACATGCCAAATACAAACAAATGCAATTAATTCAAAGGAAATCATACATAATATCTCTTGACCGCATCAGAATTGATAGCCATTTCAACACATTTGCCTTCTATGTCTGTCAAATACAAAGCACCATTGGACAACACTCTCGTCACGATGAATGGCCCCTGCCAATTTGAGGCGAAATTGCCTTTGGCCTCTGCCTGATGTGGAAGAATACGCCTCAACACTTGCTAACCCACTTCAAAATTTTGCGGGCGCACCTTCTTATTATATGCTCTAGCCATTCTTTGTTGATACAACTGACCATGATACACCGCTGCCATTCTTTTCTCATCGATCAAACTCAATTGCTCCAAGCGGGCTTTGACCCATTCGTCATCATCAATATCGGCTTCTGTGACAATTCGAAGGGACGGAATTTCCACCTTTGCAGGTATCACTGCCTCAGTTCCATACACCACCAAATAAGGGGTCGCCCCTACTGAAGTATGGACAGTAGTGCGATAACCCAGCAATGCAAAAGGCAAATTTTCATGCCACTGTTTAGACCCCTCTACCGTTTTTTGGAGTATCTTTTTTATATTCTTGTTGGCTACCTCAACCGCTCCATTTGCCTTGGGATGGTAAGGGGTAGAATTCCGAAGTGTAATCTTAAACTGCTGACATACTTCCTTCATCAGATGACTGTTGAGATTAGCCGCATTGTCTATAATGATCACCTTTGGTATCTAAAACCGAAAAATGATATTTGAGTGCACAAAATCAACCACCGCCTTCTTGGTTACGGTCTTAAAAGTTTTGGCCTCAACCTACTTGGTGAAATAATCAATGGCCACCAGAATAAACCTATGCCCATTTGACGCTGCTGGCTCAATTGGCCCAATGACATCCATGCCCCATGCAACGAAAGGCCATGGTGTAGACATTGTGTGCAATTACGATGGTGGAGAGTGAATCAAATCTCCATGCACCTGACACTGATGACACTTGCGCACAAAGCTGATACAATCTCGCTCCATATTAATCCAATAATAACCTGCTCGGAGAATCTTCTTTGCCAATATGTACCCACTCATATGCGGTCCACAAACCACTGAATGTACTTCAGTCATGATAGCTATGGCCTGTCTAGCATCTATGCATCTCAACAAACCAAGATCTGGAGTTGTTTTGTACAATACCCCTCCACTAAAGAAAAACCCACTTGCCAAACGCTGAATTGCTCTTTTTTGATCCCCTGTGGCCTGTACTGGATACACTCCCATTCTAAGGTATTCTTTGATATCATGGAACCATGGCTCACCATCAAGTTCCTCTTCCACCATATTGCAATAAGCATGCTGATCACGGACCTGAATCTGTAGAGGGTCCACATAAGCCTTATATGGATGATGAAACATTGATGCCAGAGTGGCCAAAGCATCGGCAAACTAATGTGCCTGAACTCTATTGATTGAAACTGTTGACAAAGATCATGCAAACATTGTCGGTACAGTATAAACTTCAAATCTCGTGTTTCCCTTTCCCCCTGAATATGGTGTACCAGTGGGTCTGAGTCGCCCATGACCAAGACTTCCTGGATACCCATATACACAGCTAACCTCAAACCCAAGATACATGCTTCATACTTGGCCATGTTATTAGTACAATAGAAGCGAAGCTGAGCTGTAGCAGGGTAATGCTGTCCTGTTTTAGAAATAAGTACTGCTCCTATCCCAACGCCTTTCATATTGACAGCCCCATCAAAGAAAAGTTTCTATCCCGGCTTCTTAACTTGTTCCAACTCATCAACGTGCATTACCTCTTCATCGGGGAAGCATGTCTTCAAAGGTTCATATTCTTCATCTTCTGGATTCTAAGCCAAATAATCAGCCAAAGCTTGTGCTTTCATTGCTGTCCGGGTCACATAAACAATGTCGAACTCTATGAGCAAGATTTGCCACTTTGCGAGCCTTCCCGTGGGCATAGGCTTCTGAAAGATGTACTTCAACGGATCCAACCGAGAGATGATGTAAGTGGTATATGATGATAGGTAATGTTTCAGCTTCTGCGCTACCCAAGTTAAAGCGCAACACGTCCTCTCAAGCTGAGTATACTTAACCTCGTAAGCTATGAACTTCTTGCTGAGGTAGTATATGGCCTGCTCTTTCCAACCGGTGATGTCGTGCTGACCTAGCACATATCCAAATGAGTTTTCCAAAACCGTCAAATACAGAATCAAAGGCCTCCCTAGCTTTGGCGGGACCAACACTGGTGAGTTTGACAGATACCCTTTTATCTTATCAAATGCTTCTTGACATTCGTCTGTCCACTTGACCGTAAGATCTTTCTTTAACAGCTTGAAGATGGGCTCACAAGTTGTCGTGAGCTGAGCAAAAAACCTGCTGATGTAATTCAATCTCCCTAACAGACTCATTACCTCGGTCTTGTTCTTCGGAGGTGGCAATTACTGAATGTCTTTGATTTTTGATGGGTCCAATTCAATACCTCGACGACTGACTATAAATCCCAACAATTTTCCATATGGAACACCGAAAGCATATTTTGCAGGATTGAGCTTGAGATTGTACCTGTGAAACCTTTGGAAGAACTTCCTCAGATCCCGGACGTGGTCAGACTGCTTCCTGCTCTTTATAATTACATCATCCACATACACCTCGATCTCTCTGTGTATCATGTCGTGGAATATGGTTGTCATCACTCTCATGTAGGCTGCCCCAGCATTTTTCAACCCAAATGGCATGACTCTGTAGCAGTACATTTCCCATGGCGTGATGAATGCTGTTTTCTCTGTATCTTCCTCATCCATTAAAATCTGGTGATAGCCCGTATAACAATACACAAAATAACCAATCTCATGTTTGGCACAATTATCAATCAAGTTATGGATGTTTGGTAGTGGAAAATTCTCCTTTGGACTTGCCTTGTTGAGATCACGATAATCAACGCACACCCTGGTCTTTCCATCCTTCTTTGGCACAGGCACAACATTGGCTAACCAGGTAGGATACCGTGTGACTCAAATGACTTTTGCCTCAAACTGCTTGGTTACTTCTTCTTTGATCTTTACACTCATATCAGTTTTAAATTTCCTCAGCTACTGTTTGACAGGGGAAATGCTGGGTCGGTAGGCAATTTGTGAACCGCCAAATCAGTGCTTAGACCCGGCATGTCGTCTTATGACCATGCAAAAACATCTTTGTACTCAAACAGTGCCCTAATTATCTCTTCTCTGAGTTGCGGTTCAAGATGAACACTTATTTTAGTTTCCCGGATGTTATTCTGATCCCCTAAGTTGATTGCTTCTGTATCATTCAGGTTAGGTTTGGGTTTTTCGTCAAAATGGCTTAATTCTTTACTGATTTCCTCAAAGGCTTCCTCATCATCATATTCCACTTCGTCATCACACTCAATCTCTTATATTATTATTTCAGAATTAGATTGACATTTAAGACTGGGCCGGAGATTCCTCATGCATGTCATGTCACTAGAGCCAATAGGAAAAGAATTGTAAAAAGAAAATATAACTAAGCAAAAGAAAATGACTAGAAATAAGCGAAAACGAAAAATTGTATTAGACAGACGGTGAAACGGTTTGAACAACAAGACAAGCAAACTAGACTGGGGTTACAACCCTGCAACAAAACTAGACAGCACTAAACGAGCCACTACGACTAAACAAACAAGGCAAGACAAAAGGATAGAAGGGTTTGGGTCACAAGACAATATTCGGATTACAACCCTGAAATAACCCGGACAACAGAAATGACAACAAAATAAGCCACCAAAGCTCCTCTCCGGCTGACCAAGCAACGGAGAGTCTTTCCAATTACCAATTACGGTATCTTAGCCACTAAATTCTGCATCAACAATACTAGGAACTTCACAAGTCTTCATCATATTGTTCTTAACAGATTGCTTTTGGGTTCCCTTTGCATGCTCATTCTTAAGATCAACCTCTGATAGCGCTGAAAGTAGGTAGCACGTGGGCCTCGGAGGCTCCCAGAAGAATTCTCACATTCCTTTTCAAAATAAATCATACCCACCATATGAGTCTCATTGTGCACAGGGGATGGACTTTGGCTAGTTTCTGCTGCATCTGGACTTTGCACGACAATGTTGCCTACATCAATGAGCTTCTGAATCGCATTCTTCAGATTCCAACACTTCTCTATGTCATGCCCCGGGGTATCTTGTGATCACGTGATTTTTGCCGCACATTAATTACTCCCTCAAAATAAAACAAAAAAAATTGTTTGTTTTATTGTGTGCGTTTCGTGAAATTTTTCGTGATATTTTAGTAATTTTTTGTGTTTATGTGTGCATTTTATTTGTTTAAATTAAAAAAATACAAAAATATGTTACATTTGCATCTAGGATTCAATTATACATTTAGGAGTAATTAAAGTTTGTTTTACAAAAATAAAAAAATCACAAAAATACGTACTTTGTATTTTTAGCATTTAATATCAAATTGTGTGATTTTATTTTTAATTGGTATTTAATTGTATGATAATTAATATTAGGAGTTAATTAGAATTTTATTTAATTTTTTATTTTATCATTTAAGTTAGAATTTTGAGTTTTGTTAATTAGAAATTAAAGAAATGAAAAATGGAGAAGAAAATCGGATTGGGCCACTTGAATTAAAAGGGAAAACCAGGCCCAATAGCACCAAAATAGACCAGTCCAAACCCCCTATCCGGTCCAAAGTAATTAAGCTTCTCAACCAATCCAAACGACGTCATTTTGTCACAATAGATTCAGACCGTCGATCTCATTAGATCGAACGGTCCAGCCCGTCTCCCACATCAACAAAACGACGCCGTCTCAGGTAGGTAGATCTAGACCGTTCAAACTCGTTCATCTGACAGGTCCCAAGGCTTCCCCATAACCCAATTCGTTTATCCCCGGGTCAACCCAGTCCTCTATCTATGCTCAAACGACACCGTTTCATTTAAACCATTGATCCAGGCCGTTGATCTTGTTTGATCGAACGGCCAGGATCAATTCCCTTGCCTACTATATATTTCCAACACACACCCCAGCCCCCCCCCCAAAGCACCCCACCTTCCCTTCATCTCTAACGATCAGAGACGAGCTCGTCTCCCTCCGCCACAATTCGTCATCGACCACCCACCGGAAATCGCCTCACGGCGGTTTCGGTGGTCCAAACAGCCCTAAATTTACACCGTCCGTTCACCTCAACCTCCCCATCTCCATCTTCACCTTCCTTCGAATCCTTTCCCAACCCTTCGAATATCCAAAAAACCATCAGTCCCTCTGCCGTGACCGGTGGCATCACCTCCGATGGCCACCAAATTTACACCCTAGGTTCCCCTCACCTTCCTCATCCCAAATCCAAACTCCTTTTTCCCCGAATGTTACTGGAACTCGTCAAATATTAATTTAAGTCCAAGAACCCTAGCGTCGCCACAAGATCCCTTAGTGGCGGCGCCAACCCTAAATCTTCCCCAAGTCACACCCTGTGACCATTTGACTCTCCTTATCCCCAAATCACCCATAGTTTCCTTCAAATCAAGCCAGAATTGGTAGAATTTTAATTCAACTGATTGAACGATCTTAGAAGAAAAAATAATTTGAGGTCAAAATTGACCTTAGTCAAGTGTTCTTAGTCAAGAACACTCGATTAAGGTCCATTTTGGCCTCAAAAGTTCGAGCCTGAGTTTGTCTGGTTTCCAATTTTTTGAGGTATTTTTCCTTTCCTGTTTGTTCCATTTTGTGTTTGTTTATATTTGTTTATTTGTTTAGTTTAACTTTATTGATTTTTCAATTTTTTCGATTATTCTGTGAATCTTTAATCAGACCTTTTATTTGGTCGAATTTGTTTCTTTTATTATTACATATATATTATAGCATGTATGATTAATTGAATAAGGTCGTCGATTAGTTATGTTTTATTATAGCTCCCGATTTCTGTCAAATGCCACTAGAATCACCTTCCTGTACATGTTAATTTTAGTTTAGTGTATAATTGTCTCGTGGTTTGATAATTTGGATTCATTGTGTTATTTAATTAGCTATGGAGTCGTTTGGGGTTGTTTAGCATGTTAATTAGTTAATTCCAATTCCGTAAACCTCAACTGGTAATTCAAATTTCTGGAATTGATTTGAATTGTTTTAAGGATCTCTGTTGAGCCCTGTTTGGATTTGCAATGGGTCAATTTGACCCAAGTTAATCCGGCAGATTAATTTCAGGGGTATTAACAGGGATTTTAAGGGTTAATTATCAGAAGCTTAGAGGTCAACATAGATAGATAGATAATACAATAATTGAAGTAGTGAAATTACAGTAATACTGATAATAAGGGCTGCTAGTTGATAGTGGTGCACTAACTGATTAAAATAAAAAGCAATAAGATAATGGTTTATTAACAATTGAAAGATAATCTGTTGGTGGATTTGCAATGATTTGTACACTAACTGGATGCCCATTTAAGGGCTGGAAATCAGTAGAGCGAAGGACGGACACTGAAAAATACTCTAAAAAAAATCAATTGAGAGCCTAAGAGAATAAGAGGTAAAACACATTGATACATTGATACATATAGAGCTCTGAGAAGAATACCATCTGAGAAAGCATTTGGTTTCAAGTTAGAATTCAACCCCTTTTTGCCTGTTTGCTTTGAGTCTATTAGGTTGAGCCATTGGATAGATCAGTTGGTTGTTTAAACTCTAGTCCCTGATTCATTTTTAAGCTTTGGTATTGTGTTGAGGCTTGTTCTGTCGGCTCTGTTTGGTTTTCAAACTTCCTGGGCCTTCTGACTGTGGTTTTGGTCTTGAATTTGGATCTACTGTTGCTGGTGTGATTTGCTGCTGCTGTTATTATTGCTGTATTGTACTGCTGTTGCTGACTACTCCTTTTTCTTCTTGTATTTTTCAATACCAGGTACACGTTTATGAGCTCAATTTGATATAACTGGGAAGAGAAGTTAAAAAATGTTCGCAGATTTATATTCGTTGATAGGCATATTTGTTGTTTAATCTACTGAATTGTATTTAAGTATATGAAGTTGATGTTGATTCTTTGTTTTATGTCATATGGATAGTAGATATGCACATAGACTCTTATGGATTGTTGTTATATTT
>MU686539.1:4426-50282 GCA_026770625.1 Nicotiana glauca
GGGAGATTCTTTGATATTGATATGAGATTTGGACTACGGGACGGTATCCAGAGAAGTTCCATTGGACAGCTGAGAAAAAGGGCTACAGGACGGTATCCTAGAAGACCCTCGTCGGTATTCTTGTAATATTGCTGTATTTACTCTGTGTTTCTGTTCTGTCTTGCAGTATTATATTTCATTGATCTGTCTTATCACTTCGTTGTGTTCATTAGTTTTCATCAGAATTCGATAATGTTAATCTCTTGCTATTTTATTCTTTTCTGTCTCAGTAGGGCCCTGCCCTTTCCTCATCACTACCCAACTGAGGTTAGGCTTGGCACTTACTGAGTACCGCTGTGGTGTACTCATGCTACTCTTCTGCACACTTTTGTTGTGCAGATCCAGGTACTTCGGACCGAGCGCATTATCGGTGATTTCAGAGCTGCGTTGGGAGACTTGAGGTATGCATCTGCCGCGTCCGCAGATCCGAGGAGTCTCCTTCTACTCCTCCTCATAGATAGTAGTTTCATTTCTTTTGTTTCGGTTGTATAGACATTTCTGGATGATAGAGCCATAGTTTATGTCCTTTAGCCTGTGTTGCCCGTGAGGTTCCAGGTCTTGGAGGTCGTTTCAGTGTTTTGAGTTGAAGTGTATGTGCCAGGCGACACTTATTACATTTTTCTTATATTATTCCGTATTAGTCTTATTGTTTTCGTAAAGATTGTTAAAATTTCGCAATGTGTTAGGCTTACCTAGTCTCGAAGACTGGGTGCCGTCATGACGTGTTCACAATTGGTGAACTTGGGTCGTGACACCCTAGTAGGAACGTTTGTTTACATCATGTGCATTTGACTTAGGGGACTCAATACAGGGGTTAGGTCCATCTAGGACAGGTGACCTGAAATGAAAAGACCATCCTGATGCATCTTACGTGCTACTTGCGCATTTATTTGCTCAGCTTTGCATGTTGACCGGCTTGTATATAATGAGAGAAAATTGAGAAAAATAGCAGTGTTAGGACTAAGTGAGGGTAACCATTTGTTTTGAAAAACCAATGCCCAAATAGTACCAAAATGCTGCGAGTTTTTGAAAAAAAATAAAAAAGAAAAATATTTGATAAATGAAAAGATTGTTGTTCAAAAATATACATTTGGTTTTGGCAAATTTGAGCGAACTACGCTGGTTTGATTCTCACCGGACATGAGATACGTAGGCAAACCTCATCGGGTCCAACCTCCCTTTTGCAAATATAGTCCAAAAAATGTCAAAATTTTAATTTTTGTCATAAATAAGTTGGGTGATGCCATTCGTGTTAAAATAAGTCGAATTCCCCAAAAGGGCGCCAGAAAGCCGATTTTGCAAGAACAGCCACCCTGATTCATTTTTAAATGGTTCGCGGGCACAGCCTTAAAATCTCCTCATAGAAGTGCTGAAAGGTCGTATCTGCAAAACCAAGTCCTTGTTTTCTAAATAAAGAAATTTTTTGCAAAAATAGCCATTTTCTCTTGTAGGTCATAACAAGTCATTAAATCCCCTTTAAATAAATGTGCAGGATGAATACCACAGACATTGAAACCTTCTCAGTCCTGAGTGAGATCCCTTTGAAGCTCCACATGTGGTGGAACGACTTGGGAAAAGGTAGTAGAGAAACAGAGGTCAAGGTTTTGGGTAGTCTCGTTGAGTTCTTGAACATCAAACCAAGGAAGGATATTATTGAGGCACTGATACCATTCTGGGACCCAACCCGTAATGTATTCCGGTTCTCGGACTTTGATCTTACAACCACACTAGAGGATAATGCAGGATATGCTGGTCTCAACGGGAACCTTAGGAGTATATACCCATTGGCACCGAGGCTGGTAACCGTACACAGATTCTTTGATTTGTTGAGCATCAGTCGGGACATTCAAGATCCGCATCTAGCAGAAGGGTGTTGCACACTGCATTTCTTATATCACCGATATGGTAACTCGATAGGATTTGAGGAGCCCAATACCGGTTTGACACATGCCGGGAACAAAGATAAATGGGAGGCCCGGCGGGGATTGGCATTCATCGTAGCATTTCTGGGAGTCATGGTATGTCCAAGAAAAGACGGTCACATATACATTGGCCTTGTAGGAATGGTGGATGTTGTCATAAAGAAGTCTAATAGCACAGTGGTTCCCTTGATTGTGGTGAAAATGTACCGAGCTTTAACCATGTGCCAAAAGGGTGTAAAATTCTTTCCGGGTTGCAATCTGCTACTACAGCTATGGATACAGGAGCACCTTTGTCATCGCACGGGGTACATAAACTATGGTTTAACCGGGCTAAGTTGTATTGCGGTGTTCGGAACCAGGGTAACAGGCATTGAGTTCCCCGAGGGCACTGAGGCTTGGTCGTCATGCTTGAGATCTTTGACTGCGGATAAAGTGGTATGGGCTTTTGGATGGTTTCCTACTACTGAAGCTGTGTACACATTGGCAGAAGTACCTTATATTCTTTTGATGGGCATCCAAAGCATCCAAGCTTACGCTCCCTATCGAGTCCTGAGGCAACTAGGAAGATTCCAAACTGTTTATAATGATGAAGACTTGAGGGGACAGATAATTGAGTTAGGCCCAAAAGCTGCATTTCCGGAAGGAAAAATCTAACAAATATGGAATGAGTGTCGGTTCCTTGAGCCTAAAACTATAGTCCAGGATTTGGCCAGAAGCGAAATGGACCCCAAATACTTGACTTGGTTTGGTAAAAGGTTTAAAATCCTCGAGAGACCCGCCAAAAGGTCACATGTACAATAATTCACCGATGGGGCCCAAGTGCAGTGGGATTGGCTAGCCAAGGAAAGGGAATACCGAGCAAGAATAGGGAAGTTGGAGCAATAGGTCCGAGATCTTCAATTTGAAAAGAGTGTGCAAGCCGCAGCTGATGAAGGTGATAAAAAGAAACTGGCCCAAGAGAATGAAGCTCTCAAGGCTCAAATTCAACAAATGAAAATAGCCGCCACAAGTCAAGAAAGAAGTCGGTCCGACGAGAGATTGATAAAAGGCCTGAAGAAGCAAGTCTTTGAGTGCCAGGAAGAATTGGAGAAATCTGAAGGGAACATGGAAAAACTCCGGGCACAGTGGGCAAAGAAGACAGAAGAAAGAGCCCAGTTAGTACAACAAATGAAAAGAAATTACGAGGGAACCATTTCTAATATGAAGAGAAAAATGAACACCCTTGAAAATAAGGCAGCCCGGCAGGACAAAGAATTTTGGGCTGAAAAAGGAACAATGTTATGGGATAATCGCCGAGATGGAGAAGGAAATAAAACTGTTTCAAGACCATCACTTCCATGATTCACAGGGGTTAGATTCTCGTAACCAACAGATAAGCCGACTACTCCAAGAAAAGGGCCGGATCAGGGAAAGAATCAGAGGCATTGCAAATTATATTGTCATGAAATGTCAAGCCGGTGAACGAATGGGTCATACCACTTTCTTGCTACAGTGATGATATTTGTTCGTCAGGTTATGAATGATTTGAAGCAGTTACAAAGGGGTCTTGCACGCAGGCCTGCAGTGATGCCGAATGATGCCTCGCGGGCCCTAGGATTTGAAGCTTTGATGTATTCCTAGTTATCGATCGAGTCTGTATTTTGTTTTTGATTTTGTTTTTTAATTTCCCTTTTAAGAAAAACAAATAGTCTAATATCCTTTGTAATCGGAGTTTTATTAATGAAAAATTAAAAATTCCAAAAAAAAATTATTATTTCCTTATTTTTTATGTTTGGTCTGATTCATGCGGGGTCATGATACATATGCAATCTCCATAAGATTCGACCGTAACCCTAAGAAAAGAAAAGAAAAAAGGGAAATACTAGGGAAGCAAATAAAAGGAAAACAACAAAGGAAAAGAAACGCAAAAGAAGAAAATAAGGAATCGAGAGAAAAGACCATGGCAAAAGAAATAGGAAAGCAGAAAATGAGGAAAACAGAGGGAAAAACAAAATGAGAGAAAAACAAAAAGAGAAAGAAAAGCAAGGAAAACAAAAGTAAAAGCCGGGATGACGCATGCAACCGTAGCAAACATGTAGATACTTACTTAACTGTATAGGTGCATCACACCCCAATGTGCGGTTACCTATCTGTTACTTGTTTCAATATAACCATTGTTGCTATCATATTTCCAGCTTAGCTTTTAGAAACGGTGGTTGGTTGTGGTACACTGGCATCGCATCAATACTTTACCAAATCGAGAGGCAGTGTGGAAATGTCTACAGAAATGACTTTGCCTACAGTTCCTATATCTAACGATAGCCCCATCTCGAGGGTCCCAACAGCTGAGTCTGTCACAGCCGAAGAGAACCGAATACTACGTCTCTGGCTCATGGAGATGTGGGACGCTTGGACCATTGGAAGAGAACCTCCGAGTGCCATCCCTGGATTTCCTGAACTATTTCCTAGATTCGGGGCTACTTCCAACGTCCCCATTAGCCACTCAAATACTCTGTTGGGACAACCTACTATGATCGCCCACTTCATATGAACACCTTCTGAGGTCCGCCCCCAGGTGTTCCCATCAGGTGTAGCTCCTAACATTTTCACTGCTCCACCATGCTCTGCTACAACACAACCTTCACTGCCAAGGCCTGCTTTTGATCCTTCGGTTTTCACCTTCCAAAACCCTGTCTTTCAAGCAGATCCTCCTCAATATCCCACATATACTTACTCTCAGCCACCACCATATGAGCTTACACCAGGGCAAGATTAAACTCCCAAAGCTCCTGAACTGGACGAGATGGTAAAGAGAATAAGAAGCCTTGAGCAGAGTTTAAAGAATATGCAAGGCTTGAGTGGGAAAAAAAGTGTTTCTTATACAAATCTGTGCATGTTCCCTCATGTGCACTTACCCTCGGGATTTAAAACTCCAAAGTTTGAAAAGTATGATGGGCATGGCAACCCCATCGCTCACTTGAAAAAGTATTGTAATCAGCTGCGTGGGGCCGGCGGAAAAGAAGAGTTGCTGATGGCTTATTTCGGAGAGAGCTTAGTAGGCATTGCCTCAGAATGGTACATGGACCAAGACGTCTCATGATGGCACATTTGGGATGATCTTGCCAGAGATTTTGTAAGGCAGTTTCAATATAACATTGACATCGCACCATATCAGAATTCTTTGGCAAATTTGAAGAAGAAACCCTCAGAAAGCTTCAGAGAATATGCTATTAAATGGTGTGAACAGGTATCTATGGTGAAACCTCCCATGGATGAAGTACAAAATGGTCACTGTCTTCCTCCAGGCTCAGGAAGCAGATTATTTCCAAAACATGATGTCGGCCATGGGCAAGCCTTTTGCAGAGGCCATCAAAATTGGTGAAATGGTAGAGAACGGTTTGAAAACAGGCAGGATTTTGAGTCAGTCGACCATCAGAGCAACCTCCCAATCCATCCATGGCGGGTTTGGAGGATTGGACAAAGGTAAAAAGAAAGAGGAAACGGTTATGGCAGCATCAGGGGGAAGAAGATACCGGGCTCCCAGACCTGTGTTCTCCGAAAGAACCCCTCAACACTACTATCCTCATTCTAATATGGATTATGCTTCCCCACATTATGCGGTCATGAATGCTCAACCCTTTGCCAGACCGTAGCCACAGGCCAACAGAAATCAACCTCCATTCCAAAGAAATCAGCCTCCTCACCAGAACCACTATAATCTCCGACCTCCGCAGAATAACTTCCGTCCTCGAGAACTACCTATAAGACCAAACTTTACACCCATGGGTGAAGCCTATTCCAGTCTGTTCCCAAAGCTTGTTCAAGTGAATCTGCTGCAACCCATACCCCAAAACAGGCAAAACCCGGAATCACCATCCTATCAGTGGGGCGTCTGATGTGCTTATCATTTAGGAGCCGAGGGGCATAGTACAGATAAATGTTGGACGCTGAAAAAAGCCGTGTAAGATTTGATAGAACAGGGAAAGATAATATTGAGGGACGAGGAAGTCCCAAATGTGACCAACAATCCGTTGCCCACTTACAATAACGGGCCAGTAATTGGGATGATTTATGAAGACCGGGAGTTTTATCCATCCTTGAAAGCTATAATTGCTATCGCCGATGCAGAAAGGAAGCCCAAGGCATCCCCGAAGCAAGAAAAAGGGGAGAAGAAGAATATTATTGTCAAGACTGAACCTAAGAAGAAGGCTGAAACAAAAGCAGAGACGGTGCCTCCAAAAAATAGGATTCTCTATGTCCGCGAGGTCGCCAAGAAAAGCCACTGATGGTGAGTGCTCCAAAGAATTTTGAGGTGAAAAAGGGAACACAAATGTATGTACCAAAAGGAGCTTATGTGGTATGAGGGACAAATATACCGCCTCAGCTGAATGAGCCAGTGGTTATTGGACGTGTATCACAGAAGCCAATGACAGACCCTTCTGAGGTGCCATGGAACTATCAGTAGACAATGGTTACACACAAAGGAAAAGAAATCCCAGGAGAACTTCCAGGAAATACCTTTGCTGAGAAATATTCAAATGTACAGGAGGTAAACAATGCCACAAGAAAGCGCTTTCCATCCAAGAAGCCTGTGAGTGCTGAGGAAGCAGAGGCTTTATTCCAGAAAATGAAGATGCCTGATTATGAGGTAGTAGATCAATTGAGAAAATATCCTGAACAAGTGTCGTTGCTGTCATTGGTGATGAAATCCTCCGAACATCAGAAGATCTTAATGAAAACTCTGAGTGAGGCATATGTACCAGTTGAAACTTCAGTCGAACAACTCGAAAGAATGGCAGAAAGGTTCTTCGACGTCAATCAAATCTCCTTTAGTAAAAATAACTTGCCTCTAGAGGGAGCCGCTCATAACAAAGCCTTACATCTGACTGTCAAGTGTGAAGGTTACTATGTCAAGCGAGTTATGGTGAATGGAGGCTCGGGTATTGACATTTGCCCACTCTCCACACTGCAGAGAATGGAAATCGAGACTAGAAGGATTCATCCCAATAACGTCTGTGTAAGAGCCTTTGATGGAATTAAAAGGGATACCATCAGAGAAATAGATCTGATATTAACTATAGGCCCGATGGATTTCGAGGTGACTTTCCAGGTGTTGGACATGGATATATCTTACAATTTTCTTTTGGGAAGGCCCTAGATCCATGCTGCGGGAGTTGTACCCTCCACCCTCCACCAAATGGTAAAATTCGAGTATGAAGATCAGGAAATTGTGGTCCACGGAGAAGAAGAGTAGTCCATTTATCGGGACCCATCTATCCCATGTTTGGAGGCGAGGGAAGGAAGTGAACATATTGTTTATCAAGCATTTGAGGTTGTGGTGGCGGATCAGTATGAGGAACGAAACCCTTGCCCTCAACCTTTCTTGTCCAATGCCTCGATTATGGTGGCAAAGGAGATGATCAGACATGGTTTCAAGCCGGGAAAAGGCCTTGGACAGTCTCTGCAGGGCATATTTGAGCTGGTGACTTTGCCTACGACTGAAAAATTCTTCGGGATAGGTTTCCACCCTACCCCAGATGATGTAAAATGGGCAGATGAGAGGAAAAAGGAAGGATAGGTATTGCCACAACCATTGCCGCATCTTTATGAGACCTTTGTCAAACCTATATATAGTAAAGAGGAAGAAGATGAGGTTTTCATAGCTGAAGAAGTTGAAGAGATATGTGGAGCAATGAGAAAAGTACTCTACGAAACCCATATGGTTCAGCTAGGAGAGGGCACAAGCACCGCTGAGGTGTTATACATGGTACCAAGCGCCAAGCTTCAAAATTGGAATGCTACGCCATTTTCGATCAGGAGGGAGTCCCGGTAGACCTGTCCCGCTACTTTTTCTGCATCCCGAGTTATTCCAGGGTGTAACTCAGATGTTTCTTTTAGTTTCTTGTCTTTAAATTCCCAATGTAAACCCTATTATCTTCCCAAATTCCAAGAAATGAAATTAATATTTCATCGTTCATTTTCTCCCTATTCTTTCTGATTTTTGTTATTTTTCTTTTTCATTTCTCTTTTCAGTTAAAATAATGCGACTTTAAATAACATGACATGCTTGCGGACTTCATGCCTAGATCCAAACACGCTGTCTAATTGTGAAATAATGAACCAAAAACCGGAATATGATGAAGAGGAGGATTTTAGGAAAATAAATCGAGAACTGGAACAATATGAGAATAAACCTAAGCCAAACTTGAACTATACTGAGCCGGTTAACTTGGGAACAGCTGAAGAAATCAGGGAAACAAAAATGAGCATTCATACACTTGAGAAAACTCGAGATGCAATAATCCAACTCCTGTTTGAGTTTAAAGATGTGTTTGCTTGGTCATATGATGACATTCCAAGACTGAGCGTTGATATAGTGGTGCATAAATTGCCAATTTACCCCGATTGTCCTCCAGTTCAGCAAATGCAAAGAAAGTTTAAGACTGATATCAGTGATAAGATCAAAGAAAAAATCACAAAACAACTGAAAGCGGGGGTAATCCGAGTGGTCCGATATACCACGTGGTTGGCCAACGTAGTTCCAGTGCCAAATAAAGATGGGAAAACCCGGGTGTGTGTGGTCTACCGAGATTTGAATAGGGCAAGTCCCAAAGACAATTTCCCAATTCCCAACATCCACATCCTTATTGATAACTGCACCAAACATGAGATACAGTCCTTCGTGGACTGTTACGCAGAATGTCACCAGGTGTTGATGGATGAAGAAGATGTCAAGAATATAGCCTTCACTACACCCTAGGGTACCTACTGTTATCGGGTTATGCCATTTAGGCTGAAGAATGTTGGAGCAACCTATATGAGGGCCATGACCACCATTTTCCATGATATGATGCAACAGGAGATAGAGGTGTATGTGGATGACGTAATCATTAAGTCTCGAACTCAGGATGACCACGTTCGAGATTTGAAAAAGTTCTTTGAACGACTGTGCAAGTACGATCTGAAGCTGAACCCGGCTAAATGTGCATTTGGAGTTCCGTCGGGCAAACTTCTGGGCATCATAGTCAGCAAGAGAGGTATCGAGTTAGACCCAACAAAGATAAAGTCTATCCGGGATCTACCTCCTCCGAGAACTAAGAAAGACGTGATGAGCTTATTGGGCAGGTTAAACTGTATTAGTCGGTTCATTGCTCAACTGACTACCACATGTGAGCCCATATTCAAACTATTGAAGAAAGATGCGGCAATCAAGTGGACGGATGAATGTCAAGAAGCTTTCAACAAGATCAATGAATATCTGTCCAATCCTCCAGTCTTGGTCCCACCGGAGCCAGGAAGACCTCTTTTCTTGTATCTGACGGTTTTAGAAAATTCTTTTGGTTGTGTCCTCGGGCAACATGATATAACTGGAAAGAAAAAGCAGGCAATTTACTATCTGAGCAAGAAGTTCACCAGTTATGAAGCTAAATACACTTTGTTGGAAAGAACGTACTATGCTTTGATGTGGGTCGCTCAAAAATTGAGACATTATCTTCAAGCCCACACTACCTACCTCATAACTAGGTTGGATCCTTTGAAATATATATTCCAGAAACCGATGCCCACTGGGAGATTAGCAAAATGGAAAATCTTGCTCACTGAATTTGACATAGTTTATGTCACTCGCACGGCAATGAAAGCCCAGGCGTTGGCAGATCATTTGGCTAAAAACCTAATTGACGAGGAATACCAACCGTTGAGCACATACTTCCCAGATGAGGAGGTAAATTCAATAGAAGAAATCTTCGAGGACACTCGTTCTTGGAAAATGTTCTTTGAAGGAGCAGTAAATGCTAGAGGTGTAGGAATTGGGGCAATCTTGATCTCACCCACTGGTCAGCACTACCCAGCTACATCCAAGTTCCGATTCTTCTGCACAAACAATACTGCTGAGTATAAAGCCTGTATCATGGCCATGAATATGGCAATCGACCAAGATGTTGAAGATTTATTAATCATGGGGGATTCTGATTTGGTTATCTGCAAGCCCAAGGAGAGTGGGAGAATCGAGATGTTAAGCTCGTTCCTTATCGGCAACATGTGGAAGATCTCAAAAAGCGGTTCAAGTTGATCGAATTCAGGTACATTCCTCGGTGTCACAATGAACTAGCCGATGCACTCGCCACTCTGCCGTTGATGCTGCCTTACCCATGCAATGCACATATTAATCCTCTGGAAATTCCAATCAAAGAAAGGCATGGTTATTGTAAAGCGGTTGAGGCAGAACCCAGCACCCAGCCATAGTATCATGATATCAAGAGATTTCTGAAAACACAAGAATACCCCGAGCAAGCCACTGGAGATCAAAAGAGAACCATTAGACAGCATGCGAGTGGTTTCTTCTTAAGCGGCGATGTCTTGTATAAAAGGACCCTAGATCTCAATTTGCTAAGGTGATTTGATACCGAAGAAGCCGAAAGAATTATGCATGAAGTACACGCGGGGGTGTGCGGACCTCATATGAATGGGTATGTTTTGGAAAAGAAAATCTTGCGAGCAGGGTATTACTGGATAACTATGGAGAAGGATTGCTATAGCTTTGTTCGGAAATGCCATCAATGGCAGGTGCACGGTGATTTGATTTATGCACCTCCAATAGAGCTTCATTCGATGTCAGCACCTTGGCTATTCGTTGCCTGGGGTATGGACGTTATTGGGCCAATCGAGCCGAAAGCTTCGAACGGACACAGATTCATATTGGTTGCCATTGATTACTTCACGAAATGGGTTGAGGCCATCACACTCAAGTCAGTTACCAAGAAAGCTGCGGTAGACTTCGTGCACTCCAATCTAATTTGCCTCTTTGGCATTCCTGCAACTATCATTACCGAAAATGTTGCGAACTTGAACAGTCGTCTAATGGGAGAGGTATGCAAACAATTCAAGATAACGCATAGAAACTCTACACCTTATCGGCCTAAAGCCAATGGTGCCGTCAATGTAGCAAATAAGAACATCAAGAAGATTTTGAGAAAGATGAGTCAAAGCTCCAGGCAATGGAATGAAAAGCTGCCTTTTGCATTACTTGGATATCGCACCATAATGCGTACATCGATCCGAGCGACCCTATACTTGTTGGTCTACGGAACTGAGGCTTTCATACCTGCAGAGGTAGAAATCCCTTTGCTCCGGATAATTATCGAAGCAGAAATTGAGGATAGTGAATGGGTCAAGACTCGGCTGAAGCAGTTGTCATTAATTGATGAAAAATAAATGGTCATGGTTTGTCACGGGAAGTTGAACCTACAAAGAATGGCCCGCGCTTATAACAAGAAAGTGCGTCCCAGGAATTTTGAAGTGGGACAACTCGTGTTAAGACGTATTCTTCCTCATCACCAGGAAGCGAAAGGAAAATTTGCTCCTAAGTGGAAGGGTCCATACATAATCCGGATGATATTACCAAGAGGGGCACTGTATCTGGGAGACATCGAAGGAAATGATCCTGAAGCAGCAGTCAATGCAGATGCAGTAAAAAGGTACTATGTCTAGGCCTCCTGCGGCGATGGCTTTTGTGCAATTGAGATGACGAAGGATTTTCTTCCCGCTACCTAAACACTATCAATCCTTCGTAAAGCCTTTGAGCCGGTTACGCTTCTTTGATCACCCTCTTTGGAACCCGGAAGTACTGTTGAGAGAAAAGAAAAAGAAAACAAAACGAAAAAAAGAAAAGAAAAATAAAAAGGAAAAGGAAAAGAAAAGACAAGAGAAAACAAAACAAGAACAAAAAACAAAAACAAAATTATTTCCCTGAACTACGTTTGACTTGATTCCAAAAGGATACGTAGGCAGCCTCTCCTTGAGGTTCAGTCACACCAAAACAAAAATCCCAATTCCCCCAAAAATTGAAACTGGGGCAGATGATATAATGGTTCAGCCATGAACCCGCAAAAACGGTTCCAAAGTAGTAGTTCCACCCAAATACTTTTTACCCAAAGACCTTGTTCAAGTCATTACAATTAATTGGCAAAGGCAGGGAAGTGAAAAACATCATTGTCGAAACCTAATGCAATTCAAATTGAGAGAAATAAAATAAGAGAGTCTTATCTGTGAAAACCTTCGGGCACCATAAGACGACGGTGAGCAGAGAATTTGAAAATGAGAGTCCATTCAGTGAAAACTCGTAAAGAGTACTATCGGGCGATGGTGAGAAGAGAAATAAGAGAGGTCGATTAGCGAAAACGCGCAAAGGGTGCTGTCGGCCAAAACTAAGACATCTCACCACTGAAAGAGTCCTGGCAAGGTTCCCTGGCTTTGAAATGCCGATCAATGGGTTCAAAAGAAGCTGAAAGTCTGTATGGGCCGGGCATCCAGTCCAAGAATCATGTCATGTCCCTTTGAAGTCAGCATACACCCCCAGATAACTCCTTCTTTTCCCCGAAAGGGACGCTTCTCTTTAAACTCATATGCTTGCCTTTTTTTTATACTTCTTCCTTGAATCCCTTTCGGTTTAACTCTGATTTCGGGACTATTACAAAGAAAAGGTGACAGGACTAGTTTTATAGGGCTCCGCCTGGCAAAAGCCAAAGAAAATACCCAGCCACAGTGGGTAAGTCAGGCCAATCCCGATTGACCATAGTGGTTGATGCTTTCAAAGCAAAGGCATTGGAAAGGAAATAAAGTCAAAGGCAAAGGTCCTAAGAGAAGAATAAAGTGAAAAGACCAGAGCCCACACGAGCGAGTCATCATGAAGTCCTAAAGTTGAGTCCTGTCAGTTTGAAAAGAAATTCCCCCTCAAGACCAACAAGCAGCAAAGTTCTCAACGGAAACTAGGCCGGGATCAAGCAATTGAGATGATCAAGGCCACAAAACCAACCGCCGTTTCAAACTAACAAATTATTCTTTGTTTGAAAGTTAAAACATGTGTAATTCAAAGCGTCCACACAAGAAGTAAGTGCAACCCAAAAGAGAAGAGAAATGCGCAAGTACTGAAACAGCTTTGCAACAGGGAACCAACCAAAAGGGAAGTTTCCCCCAAAATTCTTTCATGCGTTTTACTAAATAAAAGGAAGAAAATAAGAATAAAAGTAAAGAAGAAGAAAGAAAGAAGAAAAGAAATTAAAATGAAAATCCCAAAAAAAAAACAAATCATGGTAGCATAGGGCCCCATTCGCTAAATATCCCGGCATAACCCGTGGATCTCCCAGGCATAACCCAAGGAGCCTTTTTCTTTACATCCCGGAATAACCCGTGGATCTCCCTGGAATAACCCAGGGAGATTTTTTATTTCCATCCCGGAATAACCCGTGGATCTCCCTGGCATAACCCAAGGAGGTTTTTTCTTTCCATCCCGACATAACCCATGGATCTCCCTGGCATAACCTAAGGAGCTTTTTTCTTCTCATCACGGCATAACCCGTGGATCTCCCTGGCATAACCCAAGGAGCTTTTTTCTTTCCATCCCAGCATAACCCGTGGATCACCCTCACATAACCCAGGAGCTTTTTTTTCTTTCCATCCCGGCATAACCCGTGGATCTTCCTGGAATAACCCAAGGAGCCTTTTTATTTCCATCCCGGCATAACCCGTGGATCTTTCTGGGATAACCCAAGGAGCTTTTTTCTTTCCATCTCGGCATAACCTGAGGATCTCCCTCGCATAACCCAAGGATCTTTTTTCTTTCCATACCGGCATAACCCGTGGATCTCCCTGGCATAAACCAAGGAGATTTTTCTTTCCATCCCGACATAACCCGTGGATCTAACCCAAGAAGCTTTTTTCTTTCAACCCGGGCATAACCCGTGGATCTCCCTGGCATAACCCAAGGAGCTTTTTTCTTTGCATACCGGCATAACCCGCGGATCTCCCTGGCATAACCCAAGGAGATTTTTCTTTCCATCCCGACATAACCCGTGGATCTAACCCAAGGAGCTTTTTTCTTTCAACCCCGGCATAACCCCTGGATCTCCCTGGCATAATCCAAGGAGCTATTTTCTTTCCATCCCGGCAAAACCCGTGGATCTCCCTGGCATAACCCAAGGAACCTTTTTTCTTTCTGTCCCGGCATAACCCGATGGCCTTTTTCTTTTCCGACATAACCCAGTCATTTCCCAGCATAACCTGGTGTCATTCCCAATGATATACAATCCTGATTTTACTGCTTAGATATGTGTCACAACTAACTTATGAAATTTTCCTAGTGAATACTGGGGCAGAAAAAATTCGTTCGTTTGTTTGTTTTGGTATCTTAAGAACGTTTGACCTCGAGACATAGGGTGCGAGATGGCCGATGGAATGAGCCTCAATCCAGAATAAAGAAAAGAAGAAAAGAACAAAAAGAAATGTACTTAAATGTTGAAACGAACAAAGACGCGGATTGCTCAAAATTTGATTGGAGTCACAAGCTCCACCGATCCCATTTTGACCCAATGCTGCAAAAGGAAACAACAACTACAACTTGTGATCATCAAGATTTAGATCGGGGTCCACAGAAAAATCAGCTAAGACTCAAGATCAAGTTTCAAGAGACTTATGGATAGGAATCTTGTAACGCATAGTTGATAGGCATAGCTAGCTTAGCTTTTATTTTCCTTTTGGTGTAATAAGGAGGTCAGCAAGCAGTAGCAGCGACAATAACAGTGAAATCACAACTCCTGGTAGTACCAGCTACCAAACCTTTCCAGAACTACACTGACCTGATTCCTTTATAGCCAAGGATATGTAGGCAACCTTTGAAGCAGGGTTCGGTCAGACGGTTTTCAAAATGCTTCTCATGTAGTGCTAAGTAGGCAAAAATCCCTCATGATTGCTCATTTATCTTTGCCCGGAAACCCTTCGTGTCTCCAAGCAAAGAGGGGCAGCTGTGAGCACGTGATTTTTGCCTCGCTTAAATTACTCCAATAGAATTCATTAAAATTAGGATTTTGCTTTTATTATTTGAACTTTAGGGAATTAATTGCATATTTTTGTGATTGTGTGCATTTTTGTGCATTTTTAACTGACATAATTCATGGAAAATACAAAAATATCATATTTGCAGTTTTAGAACCTCATTTTAATATTTTTTAGTTAATATCACAAAAATAGAAGAAAATAACAAAAATAGTCATTTTTTGCATTTTTTGTTTAGCTTTCTTTGTAAAACTAGGGTTTAGTTTGTTCTAGAAATTAACTTGTTTAATTCTAGGGTTTAATCAGGTTTTGGTAGTTTTAATTTTTGTGTTTCAAAAATGAAAGAAGTCAAAAATAAATAAAACAAAAAGAAGTGAAAAGAAAAACAATAAAAGGCAATCAGGCCATCAGTGTTGGGTCAAAATTGACCCCAAAAACTCCCCAAACCCACTTCAAAAGCAAACCCAGATCAAAGCCCACCCGGTCAACCCTTTTTAACTCGAAACGACGCCGTTTTCATCATGTTTGATCTGAGCCGTAGAGAATACATCATCCAACGGCTCAGAACTAAGGAAAATTAAATATATTAATGTCAGATGCCTCACCCCCTACCCCTCTCCCCATCGTTTCAGAGTAGCCCTAATTACCCACCACCTTCCGCCACAAATCGCCTCATATAGGCGGCGAGTCACCAATGACCCCCAAATTTTTACCACAGTTTCCTCCCTTCCTCCCCTTTCCATATCTATTTTTAGATTTCTTCGAATCTCAACCAAACACCTCAAATACTTGAAATCCTAGGCGCTGCCACAATCGTGCACGGCGGCGACACCTCCAAATCACTTGAAAACAACACCCTATAATCCTCATGCCTCCTTCACACCTAATATGGCACTAGTTTCCTTCGAAATCCACCAGACTTCTCAAATTTCGGATCTAATTTCGAGCTTCAACAGTTCAAGCTATGTCAACGCAAGCTTTTATTCTGTGAGACTTAGGAATGATTAGCTTCAGGCTCATATGAACCGGAATATTAAGCAGAGTTTTAAGTTTAATCAGTAAGTTTTCCTAAATTTCTTTATCTTTTTTTTGTCTGCAGATTTTTTCCTTTTTTACGCATTCTCTTTCTGATTTTGATTTGTTTTTGTTTGTCTCAATAGTTCTTTTGTTTTAGGACTAATTTAGGGTTTTAATTTGATTTTTCCTTGTTAAGCTTGTCTGTGTGTTTTGACTCTTGATGATTTATTTGATATGATTTTGAACCTCCTATTGATCCGATGATTGAAAACATAATGCTGTTGTTTTAATCTTGTTTGATTTCGATGGCAATTTTTTTTTTACTTACTTCAGTTTTCAATCTAGCCTTAGGGATTTAGTGTTAATAAGAATTATTTTAGTATGGTTATAGCTGAAAGTTTATTTCATGTCTGGTTAATAAGTGTTAATTAGAATTTTTAGATGTTCTTATTGGTAATGTTTGGTTATAGATGATTAGTCTCTAGTTTAATATTGACTAACCATGGTTAATTGAGACCAAGGGGTTGGGTTTGTTGATATATGAATAGTAATTTTAGAATTCAAAATAACTGTCATATAGGTAATTCAATAGATAGGGAATCGTGCAAATAACTAAATTGGAAACCCCTAGAATGTTATAGATGGGGTGCCAATTGAAATTTTAGGACTTTGAATGCAGTAACTTGCGCAACAAGCCAAAAACTTAGGTTCTAATTAGTAAAAACTGAAAATAAAAGAGGGGGAAAGTGGGTAAATGAAAATCTGAAAACTTCCCCTCAATTTTGCCTATAAAAGGCAGTTCCCACTGCCTTATTTCACATGTTTTGCATCTGAAAATTCTCCCAAAAAGGCTTCCACAAATTCGAACCTCTGAAAGTTTGAAAATTCAAAATCCAAAAACAAAAACTGAAGCTTGAGCATCTGAGCAGTTCATTTTTCAGAATCTCAGTCCTTCAAAAATAAAAATAAAAACATAGCAAAAACTCCAAAAACACTATTCCATTGAAATTTTCTTAGATTAATTTTGAATTTTAGTTGTTAGTTCAAAGTTCTAGCCTAGATAGAGATAGATTTCTAATTGCTGAAGTTCAGAGATTATCCTGGGTGATTTCGAATTATTTTGGGTTTATTCAAGCTGTTTTTGGGTGGTTTATTGGTTGAAATTGGTCCTGGTTTGTTTGACATTGTCTCTGGGTTTATAACAAAGTCCAAATTATTCCCCTGTTGCTGTGGCCTGCTGTTTGACCCTGCTAACTACTCAATTTGCTGCTGATTCCTCCTTCTTCTTATTGTATTTCAATTTCCAGGTACACTTCTTGTCTCCAATGATTTGGAAGTTTGAAGCAATGTATATGAACTACTTGTGGAATCGATGATGAAAAAGTATTTGGTGTTTCACTTGGATTTTCCCTATAGTCTTGACTAGTTTTAATATTTAGCTGCAAATTCATGTGAACAAGTACTTACTGGAATTAACTAGAACGATTTGTATAACTTGGACTATTTGAACTATTGATCATTCATTAGCCTGGTATAGTTTCGTTTTGGTGATTAGTTTAACTTTCAATCTTAGCAAATAGCATAAATTTGGAAACTGATTCTAGATCCTCACTTGTAGTTAATAATTGGACACTCGAATTGTTGTGAGTAGTTAACAAATGTCAGCGGTAGTATGAACTGAATTAGATTTGTTGATCTACTGGTTGGAAATTAAATTTGAACTAGACTGCATGTTTATTAGTGTAAAATCAGGCATTTTCTGGCTTTTAAGTACACTGGATAATTTTGTTGTTCCTTTACAGGCCAAATTCCTGCATAAAAATCATTATAGTGTGTTGATTGAAACTGATTTGAATTTGATACTTCAGATTCAGCATCGTTTGGCCAATTGGATATAAATGAGTTGAAAATTCATGTGTTAATTGAATGCAAGGCTAAAATTCATAATTGTCTATTTGTTCATAAATCCCGAACCCCCGTGTATGAATTAAAATTAGTAGTCCAGATATAAATCAATATTTGTTATGGACTCATCTAAGAGGCCAAACATGACAACATCTGTTCGAATAAGAGCTGGGCCTAAATCTGCTTAAGGCCCAACTTGCTGGAGCCCTTGTGTCACTTGGTGAAGTTGTTAATTTTTGACTATTCGAATTAGGCCCAAATTTGTTCAAATGAGGCAGTTTTCCCTTAAGCTAACCGTTTATATTTTTTTTTCTTGGGTTAATTTTAAAGCCCCAAATACTGAAGCCTCGAAATTGTGTTAAGGTCGTGGGATTAATTTTGTAACATAGGTCTTGGGCTTTCTTAGTTTAGTGGCACACTTCAACTAAGAGGTTTTCCTTTTGTTCAAGTGTGGACTTGAACTTTAGGCCCAATGTCCTTGGTTACTTTTAATAATTGCAATGTTACAGTACTAATTAATTAGGTTTCTTTTTTAGAGACAATTCATACTAGAAAATAATAGTCCCTTTAGGATGGCCTTGAAAAATAAAACAAGGTGTGCCACACCGAATAAAACCTATAAATTGCGTGGCCCTCTTTAAATATTTATATTAAAATACATAGAATTTGGGACGTGCCATTTAGCAAATTTTCATGGCCTCCCGCACAGTTAATAACATGTTAGTCGCTTTAGGAGCGCTTTTTAATAATTTTACCTTCCTAAATATGGGTGTGCATTTCATGCGACCCAAATCAAAATCCTAAAATGTTGAATAAAATTTGTCGAGGATCCGGGTGTATTTCATGTGACATGATCCGAAAACATATTTTAAACGACGTTCAATTTCTTAAATTTTTTTAATTAATAGCTTGTAAATAATTTTAAAAATTGCACTATTTGATGACATGTATTAAAATTAGATTTTTAGCCAATTATAATGGTTTAAGCAATCGTGCTAGAACCATGGGATCCGGGGGTGCCTAACACCTTACCTCGGGTCAATAGAATTCCTTATTCAGAATTCTTGGTCCGCAGACTTCATTTGGAAAGTCAAAATTGCCCCGAGTTGGGATTCTAGATAAACTGGTGACTTGGGACACCAAAAGTAAACCTATCCCTAGTGGCGACTCTGATAAATAAGTAATCCAAATTCGAATAATGTCACTTAAATTAGAAAAAATCCCTTATACATTATCCTTAGGGGTAGTGTGTAAAAAGGAGTTGTGACAGCGCCCTCTTTTTGCCTCATTGCATCGGGAGATCGGGTTTATGACATTTTGGGTATAGGACAACTCGTTTCTTTTGGGAACTGTGTTTTGCATTTGAAGAGTCGCTACCTAATGATTTAAGGTGCATTAGGACACCTATGAGGTTTACTTCTAAGTTTGCTTGATAACCAGAGATAGGGTAAGGGCTTGAAATTATCCTAAGGGGAAGATGTTTGGCCCCTCTCAGGATCCACTAGTGTGGTTCCCGGCAAGCTACTTCTTTATGAAATTGGTGCAATCAACATGTAAATAGACAAGGCTCAAATAAGAGGGGATTTTAAATACACAAGTGTTTGGAAGTAATAAAAGCAAAATAGAACAATCATTAAAAGGGCTGATTTTGAAAAGAAGTTGCAATTTTATAAATATTTAAAGGAAAGGAAAGAGAGGGGGGGAGGTCCTAGGTTTGTCTATAATATGGATCAAATCAATGCAATACTCAGTAATCACTCCTCAAAAGAGGGTCTACACGTGGTATTAGCGCACTGATCATCATATCCATATCTACCTTTCCCACCACGTTAAGGTACTAAAGCGCGTATTGGTCTTGACTACTATTGCATGCTATTACCCGTCCCATTCCTATCAGTCCCGGAGGCACTTAGGACTATTATTCCTAAAGGGGAGGGATATTAGGCCGACTTTGAAGATTCAAAGGTAAAAAACTAAGGCGACATACAAAACGCATAGGACTGCTCATTAAAAGGGGGAAATATATAAAACACTGAAAGCTCATGTATACCTCCTCAAACAAAGGAACCAAACAGCATGACTCAAACAACATTCAAGGTTTAAATCTAAAAATATTAAGGCAAGGGGATTTTACGTTGTTGGAGCAAACCAATCTATTACATGACTTAGATAGGAAGCCCGAATCAGGCCTGCCTACTGATTGTAGCAATTACTAATTAGCAGAGGCAAGTTTAGTTTTATTGGCATTATCACCTAAGGCTTGCCTAAGTGTTTGGGTGAGATTCTATGAACATGATATCTATTGTATTTAGAATATGGCAAAGTAGTAACAAAACTAAAAGAAAATACGAGCAGTTTGAGACCCTATAGGAATTCTTGCTAAATCGTGTTAATAAGGGGAGAGTAAGTTATTTTTAAAGAACTAGTTCAGAACAGTATGAAATAGGCTGATTGTAAGCTAAACGGGTTTCAGATTCTACAGACGATGGTATTTATTATTGCTGGTTGTTATTCCTATAGACAAGATATCAAGCATTGCTGATTTTAACTCCTATAGACATGATATCTAATATTGCTGATTTTAACTCCTATAGACATGATATCTAATAGGGCTAATTTTAACACCTATAGACACGATATCTAGTTGACCGTAAAACTAAACAGGCAGGATTTACTTGAAATTCCTATAGTCATGATTTCTATACAAATATTGATCTTAACATTATGAACATGATGTCTCCTTATAGCCGTTTAGATCCTATGACATGGCGTCTAAGTGTGGTAACAAACATGCAGAATTTTAAACAAGTCATATAGGCATAGTATCTAAATGAAAAATCGTATAATCTAAATACAGAATGGGACATGCAGAATTTAAAACAAAGAACCTCGGGCAATGCTTTTTCCAAGAACCCTAAATATTTATTACAAAATAATTACAAAAAAAAATAATGAATTACAACAGAAAAGGAAATGTAAAAGAAGAAGTTACAACCAGACGAAGCCTAATTCTTGGTTTCTTCCCTGAGTTATGGAATAAACCGCCTTAAGATGCCATTTGTTTCAAATCCTTTCTTAGACCTGGGTGTGTCAAAGTTCCCTAAGGGTCTCAAAGAACCTCGGGCAATGCTTACACCCAAGTTTGTAGAATTAGATAGAGATAAGTGTAGTGTGTAAGGGCCAGCCCTTATGTGTCCAAGGCTCACACAAGATGGGCAGAACCTAAGTCTAAGAATATGGTGGAAGTGCAAGAATAAAGATTTAAAACTGAGTGGAGAATAGAGAGGGGCAAGGGGTGATGGGAAAACAGTAATAGTAAAGCACAAAATTAATATTTTTATACAAAGGGGGTCAGGGGCTTGGGAATACATTGCAATGAGCATATATCGTTAGGCAGAGATCAGGTATGAGCATGCACAGCAATAGATGGTGTCGGCATGCCCATAAACCAACCAGAACACAAAAGACATGGAGGGGATATGGAGGTTATGATCCCATAGGATCAGGTTTGGGTTATGCACATCAATTTCCAATGTTGTCATGCCCCAAACCAACCAAACACATAGGGGATGTGGGGGGTTTAAGACTCATAAGTCATAATAAGTGAATGACAGAACTCATACATAAAAAAGCATTAATTCAGAATAGAAAGGGGCTTACAACATGCTTAGTAATGGAGATTAATTAAACACAAGTAGGGAACAAGCAAGAGTGAAGGAAACATTAAAGAAACATGTTGTTGATGCTGAAAATTAGTTAGGACATACCAGTAGAGATGCAAATGTAGAAAGAAAAGTAAGCAAGCTTCCCACAGCCCAGCCTTGGCTTTCAGCTGGCTAGGTAAGGCAGCAACACAAGTAGCAACAGAGAAAAGGTAGAATTTTGAGTAAAGTGTGTATTCAGAACTCAAGTATTTTGTTCCTTGTGTTTTAGAGAAGAGGGGTGCAGGGTATTTATAGCCTTTTGAAAACAATGTAAAAAATAAGGTAATAAGTAAAGTTAAATACAAATATGGAAATAATCAACAATCAGAATAATCAACCAAGTGATTCCCCATTAATTGAGGAATCACTTGTTTAACGGGGCTAACAGATTCAAAATAAAGAAAGAAAATCAGTTTGCAGGCAGACTGATTATTGCCATAAAAAGAAGTAGTAAAACATTACGTAAGCAATCGATTCTAAGTAGAGAAATATACTTATTTTTGAAAAGATTCAGCAAGGCAAAAATAAGGACAAGAATCAATTAACTTTATCAGGAGAGTGAATTTAGAGTTCACAAAAGAAAAGATTTGAAATCAGTTCCAAGATTGAAAATCAATCAAAGAAGGAA
Organism: Nicotiana glauca; assembly: GCA_026770625.1. Lineage (NCBI taxonomy): Eukaryota > Viridiplantae > Streptophyta > Magnoliopsida > Solanales > Solanaceae > Nicotiana > Nicotiana glauca. The sequence continues at coordinate 26,449 of MU686539.1, forward strand.
CTTCAGCATATAAATGGAATGAACAAACATTAGACATATGAGGACAAACATGTTGGCAAAAGAAACAACATGCAATGTGTAGCACAAGGTTCAGTAGATAGCAAACATTTGAAGCATAATACTTAACTAGGTCAAGTCACATTGAATCAATAGTGAAAAAAAATAGAGTATCAGAAGCATGCAAAGGGTCTCACAGTAACCGATGGGAAATGCCTTCTGAAAGGTTAGGGTTTCAAGCATAGTCGAGTTTTAAAGATAGTAAAAATCCAGAATTAGAGGAATCACATAAAGAAAGAGATTCTGAAACAATAAACTTCAAATCGAGTCAGGTATTCATACGAACAGTTTCAAACCCAAAGACATAAGTTTTCTTTAACAGTAGTCGAGCTTAAAAGATAATAAACAAATAAATCGAACAAGAACTTAACCAAACAAGCACTTGTCTAACAAATAGTTTCAGAAATCGAATGAACCCAAAGTAACTAGGGTTTTCAATATGCTAACTCAGATAGGAGAATAACATGAACAAAATATAGTAAAATCACAAACACATTAAAATCAGAGAAAATATTTGAAAAGAAGAACTTGAAGGAAAACCCTAATTGGAAAAGATGAAGAGTCTTTTTGAAAGCAAAGTTAAGAAGCTTCGAGAAGATGCTTAAAAGTCCATGGCAAGCATGGATCTAGGATAGATCTGAAAGAAGTGGAAAAGGTTTAAAGATTAGGGTTTCAGAAGAACCCAAAAGTAACGAGAAAGTCCTTGAAATTTACTGATCTAACAAGGAGAGTGAAAGGTCTGACTCGAATGGCCATGGCTGGCTGGAGAAAGGTCAGGGATGACCGGAGAAAGTTCAACGAGCAAAGACTGGACCAAATCCCTTCAAAGTGTGGTCATAAGACCATAGAACCAAATCCATAGAAGCCATGGAAGGCTCGTATAGGTCTCAGATGACCTCGGACAACCATGGATTACGATGGATTAGGGTGGCGGCGGCTAGGGTTCAGGGGTGTTGCAAAGAGTGTTTGAGAGAGAAGGGATTCAGAGACAGCGTATGGTAACAGATGAAAGGGTTTGGGGGGTGGTTTGGAATTAATTAAGACAAAGGTAATTATTGGCCGTTGATTTGAATGATCAACGATCTGGATTAAAATGAGTAAGTGGGTGGTTTAATGAAACTGGGTTTGGGTCGGATTAAATTAAAAATGGGTCGGGGTTCAATTGGATTGAATTGTGGCCAAACTTAGGCTATAATTGAAATGAAACTAGGTCATTATTTAAATAGCTATTTTTCCCTATTTAATTTATAAAGTAATAAAATAATTTTTAGAAATAAATTAAAGGTACTAAAATGATGTATAATGTATAATTAACAGTTTAAAAATATAGGATCACGTTTTATAAACATGAGACAAATTCAAACCCAAAAATGGCTAATATTACAATTATGTGCGATTAGCTTTAAAAAATACTAAATAAATTTGTAAAATTATGTAAAACTTACCTTACCCATATATTAGCGTAAATATAAGAATCCAATTAATTAATCACCAAAAATAATAATTTTGGACATAATTATTGGAATTTTAAGGATAAAAAGGGGAAATAAATTGATTTAAAAACCTATAAAAATTATGAAAAAATAATAAAATAGTTGGATATGCTTACATATGCATATATATGCCACTTTGAAGTTATTTTGCAAAGTAAAAAATATATAGGAAAAAATTAGGTGTCAACGATAGGGAGAAATATCTCGCACCGCATATGTAGTACAATTACAATTCCTCAATTTTCGATCGATAACAAGCGATTCACGTAGCATAAGATGGAATAGGAAAAATAAAGGCAGAATCTTGTCATGACCCAAACCCGAACCCGATTGTGATGGCGCCTCTTGTGGGGACAAGGCCAGCTAACTAAAACCAATTCGTCTTTTAAAAATTAGTTAAACATAAATAAACAACTTAAATATGACTTAAAATATTAATTAACGGAAATGCAACCCAACACAGCCCTAATCAGGGTGTGACAAGTCAGGAGCATCTATCAGAATATAAATCCACTACAAGGTATAAAATATACAAAACCGGAATAATGAACAAAAGAGAGAAACATGGTGTTGCGAACGTTGATAGTCACCTCCTTAACTCATATAACTCTGCCTTTGATCGGCCCAAACCTGCTACCGGGTGAATAGATACCTGCATCTGCACACGAGGTGCATGGAGTAAAGTGAGTACTCCAACTCAGTGAGTAATAAAGGTAAATAACAACTGAGCAGTAAGAAATCACGTAAAGAAAACCATCATGCTGTATAGAAGCAGGGTACAATCCTTTGTGAAAAACAGTAAGGTTGTGAAATCTTTGAAAATATCTTGGCTCAGTTTAAAACTCTTTTGAAAATGATCCTTTTAAAAGTTACGAAAATGATTTCAAAACAGTTAGTGCTGATAAGCACAGAAAAATCCGCCCCTCGGGCACAGATACCCCAGTATAATAGGTAAAAAGGCAAATAAATATGCAAGATGAGCATATAAAAGTTCGCCCCTCGGGAAATATCTCGAAACAGTACCAGCCCATCGGGCTCACTCTCAGAAACACTCTCAGCCACTCGGGCTCTCTCTCTTAGATCACTCTCGGAACAGTATCATATAGCAATTGATGCGGCGTGCAGCCCGATCCACATCTCGTTGCGGCGTGTAGCCCGATCCATATATCATCGATAGTGCTCACTGGCAGAGTGCAGACTCCGATAGGGGCCCCTTCCGGCCCAAGCGTAATATCAAGACACCTCGTGGCATATAAAGTAAGGCTTGAAAACCTTCTCATAAGCTTGAAAGCATCCTCACATCACCCACAAGGCCTGAAAGCCTCCTCACATCGCTCACAAGGCATGAAAGCCTCCCCTCGTCACTCAAGCCACCTCGTGGCATATAAAGTATTTCAGGCCCTCGTCCTCATATAATTTAGCATATCCTCACATATGGACCTCGGCCTCACTTAGTCCGAAAATCATCACAAGCCCCTCGGGGATTTGTAAAATGGTAGTTCTCAGTCCAAAATATCATTTAGAAATATCATTTAAGTTTCAAATCTCAAAATAATTGGCTGAGTTTGTAATACAGTATATATCAACAGGACTGAGTTCAAATAATATGTCAGAACAGTGAGGAAATAGTGATAAAATCCCCGAAAGGTTCAAATAATTGGCACGAAGCCCACATATGGCAATCAGCCCAAATCATGATAATAAAAATAAGTTTCGGTCAAATACATGGTAAAATCATCAATCGGGACGGACCAAGTCACAATCCTCAACGGTGCTCTACCCTACGCTCGCTATCCGGCGTGCAAGTCACCTCAATATAGCACTACGATGTGCAATCCAGGGTTTCAAACCCTCAGGATATCATTTACAATCATTAATCACCTCGAACCGGCGAAACCTCTAGCTCGCGATGCCTTTGCCCCTTAATTCGGCCTCCACGCGCATTGAATCTATCCAAAGACAAAGTGAATACATCACAATATGCCAAAGGAACAAAGCCCAAGCGAAAACAAACAATGACAGACACAAATCCCGAAATTATCAAAACCCGAGCCCCGGGCCCACTTCTTGAAACTCAAAAATTCTTACACCAGCAGGTTCCTTATCTCGCCACGAGTCTATGCATATAAAGAAAACCAAAATCGGAGTCCAAATGACCCCTCAAATCCCAATTTGAAATATTAAAACTCAAGCCCTAGTTCTTCCCTTTTTTTGCTAAGTTTCCATGGATTTCAAGGTCAATTCACAATAAAATCATGCTTTTAGTTCATCGGACTTACCTCCATTCAACCCCAATCGAAACCCTCTTCAATTCCCGTCCAAAAGCTCTCAAGGACGGTCAAAATGGTGGAACAATAGCTTAGCTCGTGGAACAAACAATGAAACTTTTAAAACCCTTCTGCCAGGCATTTTCGCATCTGCGATCCGTTTACCGCTTCTGTGGACTTCGCTTCTGCGGAAATCCTTCGCTTCTGCGGAGCTTCACTATTTTCCCAGGATCGCTTCTACGGTCTAAATCCGCATCTGCGGACCCATATCCGCTTCTGCGGAAATTCCCTTATTTCCAAATTCGCACCTGCGATGCCCACGCCACATCTGCGGAAACCAACCTTCACAGAAAAAACTCGCACCTGCGACCACTTACCCGCATCTGCGAGACCGCACCTGCTGTCCTTTTTCCGCAGGTGCGGAAATACCAGCAACAGCAAATCTTTAGCAATAATACAAGTCCAAAATTCATCCCGATAGCCATCAGAAATCACCCCGAGGCCACCGGGACCTCAACTAAAAGTGTCAACCCATCCTAAAACATCATTCAAACTTGCTCCAATCATCAAATATTCAAGCCTAAGTTCTTCTAAAACTCCCGAATACGCATTCGATCAAAAACCCAACCAAACGACGTCCGAATGACCTGAAACTTTGAACAAACATCCCAAATCACTTAACGAAGCTACAGAAACTCTCGAAATTCTATTCCGACCCTCAGATCAAAATCTCACCTATCGACTGGAATTGGCCAAAATACTAACTTCGCCAATTCAAGCCTAATTCTACACCGGACCTCCAAAATCACTTCCGATCACATTCCTTAGTCACAAATCATATAACGAAGCTAACCAAATCATAAAAAATCCAATCTGAGCTCATACACAAATAATTCAACTCTCGGTCAAACCTTTCAAATTCAAAGCTTTCAACTGAAATTGTTCTTACAAATTCATTCCAAATCTTCCCGAAAACCAAAACCAATGTTCTAAATTAGTCATAATGTATAACACGGGGCAAGTCATGCTCGAGAACTGGCGATCAAAGTGCAAAATCTCAAAACGACTGGTTGGGTCGTTACATCCTCCCCCACTTAAGCACACGTTCGTCCTCGAACGTACCCAGAGTTGTTCTAAAAGCCAACCAATCGCTGAATAACCTTACCATACATATACCCGGGGGTGATCCCATGTCACCCTATCTCATATAGGTCCGATAATGCATTTTAACTAAAATCACACAATCCAATCTAGCCCATAAGTCATAGAACCACATTTCACTTTCCGAGATCACACACAAGGTTAGAACCTCGCATCTAAACTCTGAATAGTCCTGAACCAGCTGTAATAACCCATACCTACAACCTTAGGTGCAATTATATGATATACCACATAACTCAAACACTCGAAACGATAACTTCTATTCACAGCAATTGCACATAACAACCGAATATCGATAGGAAACCTCTTATCAACTAAAGTCTCATTCTAATACATACACATACTGCCAATGATAAATGAAAGATGCAATAAACCGTAACCATCTCTTAGGTCAGCCATTCATGAAGTCACTTCCCTTTTGGCTAATACCACATCAGATTTCTGAGCCGAACCTCGACATTATCCTTCCAATAAGCTGAAATTAAATCTGTTCGTATTTCTTAATGACCCCAACGATCACCTCGAATCCAACACACCACTCTGGTGACATGACACATCAATACAGGCCTAAGACACAACTTGTATAATTCGCGCACCATAAAGAAATGGCTTGAATATACTCAAATCATGAAAATGACCCCAAACGACAGAGCTGTGCCTCAAGCTCATCAGTAATATCACAACACAAGGCTGAGACCCCGTCTCATATTATAGAATTAGAACACATGAATCTACCCCGAAAGGTCATATCTCCACGTAGCCTCGCTACAATGCGCGATCCTATCCAAACACTGTTACACATGAAACACCTTAAGTCACTATGATCAAAATCGACAGGCACGCAGAATTTGATGTCGGAAACCAAAACAAATCATTACACCCACGGTGAAGAAAGTAACACATACCACGCAAACCCAATAGAACATAACCAATACGCCATTCACCGAGCAACACCCAATTACTCTTCCCACACGACTTCCACTATGAACCCCAAAGAACCGCACCATATGTGCCCATAACCAACAAATCATAACATCTCGCAACACAGAAGGCAACTCATAGATCTCCTAGATCGCTAATAAGCTCAATATTAGTTAAATCAGCCTATCCCTCAACACTACAATTCGGGCCAACCAAGCCGACTCAAGCTAGAACACACATACACATTGGCCTGCCAACGAATTCCTTACCAAGGAAACCTAAAGTTGTTCCTTCCATTAATATAACTCCTGTCGGTGCCATGCGATACGGTGCCCGGCACCAAATCAATACCGAAATCAACAACCTTGCCCGGCAACATGCCCAGCCATAAGAAATACATCTGAGAAGTCCCTCACCGCTGGAACTGAATAAATATGAGAGGCCTTAACACTGACACACATCATAAGAGCCCAAAATAAGAAATACAATTCCTTCCCAATCGTCCACTAGGTCTTTGAAATATAGGACTCTCCCCAATAGGACATAATCTGTCGAACATCGCCACTTAATCTGTGGCATTTTCAGGCATAGCCAACCGCGCCATCTTATCGCAATAGCCCAGAATAACACAACACGGAAACAACCAGCTTGAATCCCAATATCACATCCATGATCTAATATCCCAAGAAACAAAAGGTCTGCTCGGGTCTCCAAACCCTGATAGACTCTAAACAATGTCGATCCATATGATTTACGACCACAACATAGCCTGAATATGAGAACTTCTGGTCTCCAACTCCACGTAGCACACAAATCACCATACCTGATTCCAAATTCCACCGTACGAATACATGCACATCTTTAATACTCAATCATTCCACAATAGATACTCAAAATTTTCCGCGTGCCACTAAGCAAACCCGATACCACTAGTTGATCCAACAAGAAAATGACGTAATACTACCGAAGTATCATCAGTTTAATCACATTACCCTTTTTGTGAACATATACTATCGACAAATCACTTCTAATTAGAAATATCATTCCCTTAACCATCTGAGGATACCCGCTGCCTAAGAGTTTTATGAACTTCCTTTCAAAGCTGAACCATACCTTTACACACGCAAATCTCGATCCTCCACTACATACCGCATATACCATACCATACCATCCTAGTATAACATGAGAACTTCATCTCCCTTCCGAGCCACAAATATCTACATACTCAACTAGTCAAGAACTTCCATTGATTCCTTTTAGAAGAAATAATCATTATACAACCCATGCCTCTCATATTCGTAGGAAATGCACCTCTCCAACCAATATAGAAATCAACAAGAACTCTCCCAACCCCGTTTGCACAAATTAAGGTGCTAGGATTGAAACTTTCTAACTAGACCAAGCTAAGCAAGTCATCAAAGCCCATGAGCATTGCTGCAAAATACCTGTAAGAACCCATTACCTCGAACACAAACAAAGAATTGATCATATCCTTACCATACCGATTCGGTTTACTATCAAACTATTCCATCTATCTAAATTTCCTTCTGATTAATTTTCAACTTGATGCTCCCTCTTGCTGTAGTACCACAATCTCTCAATCCCAGGCTCACAACACGAGACCCAAGCACAAGACCACACGGTCTAGGACCCATAAGTCGCTGAATACTCTCTCAAATATTACCATAAACATCACGCTCCCGAACACTTTAATCTGAAGAACTTCCTGCGAATCTGAATTCGTTACCTTTACCTTCCAGATACCGATACATAGGATCCCATAATTAACATAAATATACCACAAGTCTTGACCTTTTTCCAATGAAAACACAGTCTCTAACCACATACACAACCTTGAGATACCCGATTGTTTCCTGCCGAATCTTGAACACATTAGAACCATTCTCAAAAGTAATTCACTCTTATTCAAACCACAAATTACCTGACCTAACGAACATAACCACCTGTGCCTCATTGGCACTCCGACACTACAAAAATAAAATCCTCGTCCAATACAACCAAGCAATGTCCTGCTCTATGCACCAAGCATTCTTCACTAATAACACTCTAGACATTCCGCAATTGTTATACCCTATGAAGCATAGTATAACCTTTGTCGAAATTTTCCTTTACTCTAGCCATAGCTAACTCACTCGTACGCCCCAAACTGGAACCAACATAGCACCTAACCGTGCAGTCTACCGCTCACAGTTGACTCTCACACTTGGCTCGAAGCCATAGATCAAGATACACTCAATATCTCATAACACTTTTACTCTATTGATGACATAATACCATAGTGAAATTAAACTCAAATCATTTATAATTTTGTGAAAACAAAGATAGTCCAGTACTGTAAATCTTCTGCAAACCTCGCATTCATCCCCGCAACAGTTAAGCCCACTCTCTTAAGTCACCCGAAATTTCAAATTTCAACACGTACCCTTCAATTACACATGAGATCTTCTAACATACACATAAGGATCACACTACTTCAACATACTCCGTGGGAGATAACCCACCTGCTTCGTCTTAATATAACATTTCTGTATACCTTCCACCGTCATATGCATTACACAACCACTTAGTCTTCCTGAGTCTGAACTCATATCATAACATAAAATTTACTTCACTCCCATCTAGAGGACACGAAAAGATTCTTGACGCGCCTATAACTCGGAGCTACACATCCAATCACAATGGAATCATGCACTTAATAGTTCATTTATCATCCCCAGACCTTCCTCGTCACTTCCAATTTACATAGATATATCACGCAGTACTAACATACTCATCATGTAGCTAACCACCCGTCACTCCCACTAATAGGGACAATGCTGAACATATAAGTTCAAAACACTTCCTCACACAATCAGCACTTCGGTGCTCAAGCCATAGGCAAAGACTCAGCCTCAAGTCCTCCAGACTGGCCCAACATCAAGCTCACAGAGATCATATCTCGCCCCTCGATCAGGGAATCACAAGCCATCCAGGCACATATGATAATGAGCGCTCGTGTGCGCATACGAACACGTGGAAGGAATTTCAAGAGTTTCTTTTCAAGCTGAATCAAGGAAGCACGACAAGAATTCAAGAATGTGAAGTTTTCCTAAAGGTTATACAGCCTCTCGAGTATAAATACAGACGTCTCCGTAACAATCCGCGAGACTCCACTAAACCTGCTCATGACACGCGAGACCAAGTAACCTAGGCTCTGATACCAACTTGTCACGATCAAAACCCGGACCCGGTCGTGATACCGCCTCTCGTGGGGACAAGGCCAGCCAACTAAACCTAATTCGTCTTTTCAAAATCAGTTAAATATAAATAAACAGTTTAAATATGACTTAAAATATTAATTAACGGAAATGCAACCCAACATAGCCGTACTCAGGGTGTCACAAGTCACGAGCATCTATCAGAATATAAATCCACTACAAGGTCTAAAATATACAAAACCAGAATAATGAACAAAAGAGAGAAACATGGTGCTGCGAATGCTGACAGTCACCTCCTTAACTCATATACCTCTGCCTCTGATCGGCCTAAACCCGCTACCGGGTGAATAGATACCTGCATATGCATACAAGGTGCAGGGAGTAAAGTAAGTACTACTACTCAGTTAGTAATAAAGGTAAAAACAACTGATCAGCAAGAAATTACGGAAAGCAAACCATCATGCTGTATAGAAGCAGTGTACAATCCTTTGAGAAAAACAATAAGGCCATGAAATCTTTGGAAATATCTTGGCTCAGTTTAAAACTCTTTTGAAAATGATCCTTTTAACAGTTACGAAAATGATTTCAAAACAGTTAGTGCTGATAAGCATAGAAAAATCTGCCCCTCAGGCACAGATACCCCAGTATAACAGGTAAAAAGGCAAATAAATATGCAAGATGAGCACATAAAAGTTCGCCCCTCGAAACAGTACCAGCCCTTCGGGCTCACTCTCAGAAACACTCTCAGCCCCTCGGGCTCTCTCTCACATCACTCTCAGAACAGTATCATATAGCAACCGCTGTGGCGGGCAGCCCGATCCACATCTCGCTGCAGCGTGCAGCGCGATCCATATATCGTCGATGGTGCTCACCGGGGGTGTGCAGACTCCGGGACGGGCCCTTTTCGGCCCAAGCGCAATATCAAGCCACCTCGTGGCGTACAAAGTAAGGCCTGAAAGCCTTCTAACATCACTCATAAGGCATGAAAGCATCCTCACATCACTCGCAAGGCCTGAAAGCCTCCACACATCACTCATAAGGCCTGTAAGCCTGCTCACGTCACTCAAGCCACCTCGTGGCATATAAAGTATCTCTGGCCCTCGGCCTCATATCATTCAGCATATCCTCACATATGGCCCTCGACCTCACTCAGTCCGAAAATCATCACAAGCCCCTCGAGAATTTGTAAAATGGTAGTTCTCAGCCAAAATATCATTTAGAAATATCATTTAAGTTTCAAATCTGAGTAAAATTGGCTGAGTTTGAAAAATAGTAGATATCAACAGGACTGAGTTCAAATAATACATCAAAACAGTGAGGAAACAGTGATAAAATCCCCGAAGTGTTCAAATAATTAGCATGAAGCCCACATATGGAAATCAGCCAAAATCATGTTAATAACAAATAAGTTTCGGTCAAATACGGGGTAAAATCATCAATCGGGACGGACCAAGTCACAATCCCCAATGGTTCTCTACCCTACGCTCGCTATCCGGCATGCAAGTCACCTCAATATAGCACTACGATGTGCAATCCGGGGTTTCAAACACTCATGATATCATTTACAATCATCACTCACCTCGAACCGGCGAATCCTCTAGCTTGCGACGCCTTTGCCCCTCAATTCGGCCTCCACGCGCGTCAAATCTATCCAAAGACAAAGCGAATACATCACAATATTCCAAGGGAACAAAGTCCAAACGAAAACAAATAATAACGTGCACAAATCCCAAAATTACCAAAACCAGAGCCCCGGGCACACTTCTCAAAACTCAGAAATTCTTACACCAACGGGTTCCTTTTCTCGCCGAGTCTATACATATAAAGAACACCAAAATTGGAGTCCAAATGACCCCTCAAATACCAATTTGAAATATTAAAACTCAAGCCCTAGCTCTTCCCTTTTTTTGCTACGTTTCCACGGATTTCAAGTTCAATTCACAATAAAATTGTGTTTTTAGTTCATAGGACTAACCTCCAATCAACCCCAGTCGAAACCCTCTTCAATTCCAGTCCAAAAGCTCTCAAGGACATTTAAAATGGTGGAATAATAGCTTAGCTCGCGGAACAAACTATTAAACTTTTAAAACCCTTCTGCCAGGCATTTTCGCATCTGCGATCCGTTTACCGCTTATGCGGCCTCCGCTTCTGCGGAAATCCTCCACTTCTGTAGAGCTTCACTGTTTGTCCAGGACCGCTTCTATGATCTAAATCCGCATATGCCGCTTCCGCTTATGCGGGCCCATATTCGCTTCTGCAGAAATTCCCTTGTATCCAAATTCGCACCTGCGATGCCCACGCCGCATCTGCGGTGCTCCTTGTCCACATCTGCGGAAACCAACCTTCCCAGCAAAAACTCGCACTTGCGACTACTTATCCACATCTGTGAAATCGCAACTGTGGTCTGTTATCCGCAGATGCAGAAATACCAACAACAGCAAATCTTTAGCAATAATACAAGTGCAAAACTCATCCCGATTGTCATCGAAAATTACCCCGACGCCCCCGGGACCTCAACCAAAAGTGCCAACCTATCCTAAAACATCATTCAAACTTGCTCCAATCATTAAAACACACCAGCCAACACTAAAACCATCAAATTACATCGGATTCAAGCCTAAGTTCTTCTAAAACCGAAACACGCATTCGATCAAAAATCCAACCAAACGACGTCCGAATGACTTAAAACTTTTCACTTACTTAATGAATCTACAGCAACTCTCGGAATTTCATTCCAACCCTCGGATCAAAATCCCACCTATCGACCGAAATTCGCAAAAATACTAACTTCATCAATTCAAGCCTAATTCTACACCGGACCTCCAAAATCACTTCCGATCACACTCCTAAGTCACAAATCATCTAACGAAGCTAACCAAATCAAAAAACTCTGATCCCAGCTCATATATAAATAAGTCAACTCTCGGTCAAAACCTTTCAAATTCAAAGCTTTCAACTGAAACTATTCTTTTAAATTCATTCCAAATCTTTCCAAAAACTAAAACCAACAATCTACATTGGTCATAATGTATAATATGGGGCAAGTCATGCCCGAGAGCTGGCGATCAAAGTGCAAAAGCTCAAAGTGGCCGGTTGGGTCGTTACAAAGCCTTATAGGAATCAATTCGCACGATGAGGAATAAAGAAGGGAAGTGCTCCTAACAGCACTGTAGCCTCTCGAAGATAAGTACAGATATCTCCATACCGATCCGCAAGACTCTACTAGAATGGCTCATGACTCGTGAAACCTAATTGAACCTAGAGCTCTGATACCATGTTTTCACGACCTAAAATCCGTTAAAGGTCGTGATGGCATTGGACACCATTGCCATGCAAGCCAATACTAAATAGTTAATTTACCTTCGAAATCATAAAGTTTCCTTCAATTTTTACTGATAATAGATGAACTTGACCAAACAAATAGTAATGTATTCTAATTTCAACACTGAACATCCTATAATCACCCCAGAACCCGATTTTACAAGTACATGAGCAATTACTAGGAAATAAAATGAAGTACAATAACTGTCCTGAATACAAATTTGGATAGGAAAGAAAAGTACAAATACTCTGAAAGAGATTCTACTGGTTGTTGAGCGTCACATAAGATGTAGCTCACCTAAGTCCATTTATCTACATTGTTGCGCCCACAAGGCCACCAGACATACATGCGGTTGTACCACAAAATGTATAGCAAGTATAATATGAGTAGGAAAATAATGCGTACCCAGTAAATATCCAGTCTAATCTCGAAGAGGTAGTGACGGGTGGTCGACTCCGACACTTACTAGTGGTCCAACGGTAATGTATTAATAATATAATTAGTCATGGATTTTATTAAAACGACTATGAATTTAAGAAAAATCATGAAGCAAGTAAACAATCCTCTTGTTAATAGGAGATTGCAAGTTCATTTTCATCATTTATAAACTTATCTCAGGCCAGGGAGGCAATATCATTATTTATAATTTTCAAGGCAAGTAATACAAGCATGCACAAATTATGTCGAGGCCGTACAGCCCGATCTAACATAATATTTAAATTGTACACTGCCAGAGGGTCGAATGGCGCGAACCACAGACACATCTATTTAATCTGTCGAGGTGTTCGACCCGTTCCACAAAGATAAACACATTCAAGCAGTCAATCAAGAATTTATCATAAAGCAATTATTCAAGAAAAAGGCAAATTTCTCTTTTAATGATCATCCTTTGAGAAATTCAATTACCAAGTTCGATATATTTTAAGCAATTTAAATCTACAATAGGGTTACAAATATCAGAAGTACAGAATGATTTTGGGTCCTAGACTATCCGGTCTTAAGCATAATAGTAGTAATGCATGAACTCTTGTCACCTCGTGCGTAAGTAGCTCCCACAAATAGAAGCACATATTGATTTACTTAACATATGGGGTTAATTCGCTCTTACAAGATTAGAAAGAAGACTTACCTCGCTCCGAAGTTTCCTAGCCGGCTCCCAAGCCTTTCCAACACTTCAATCCGATGCCCAACGCTCCAAAGCTAGTAAATAATGAGCAAATCCATAAATATATACTCACATACTCATTATAATCCTATTTACAATAATTTCTTACCCCAAAGGAAAGGCGATAAAAATCATCCTCAGGCCCACTTGCCCAGATTCCAATAATTTTTGAAGATAAACATTACCCATAATATCACGAACTTAAATATATAAACTTTTCTGAATTCCATGTTCAATTTCATGGTCAAAATCTAAGAATATATATTTCAATATTTTCTACCAAACACCCCACAATTTCTATCAATTTTCATGTTTTAATCCTTATAAAATCCATGTATTTAACTTTTAATGAGGTAGGAATAACTTACCTCTATAATCTGATTATAGATTTTTAAACTTTATCAGTTTGTAAAGATTTATAATCCTGTAATATAGTTCTACATAATTCTATTTGTGGGGTTTAAAACCAACAAAAAATATCGTCAACTTTTTTTTAAAAAAAATTACAGTATATACATTACCTCAATCTTGTATATTTATAGTAAAACTATTTTTTCTAAATACTCGACAAAACATGAACTAAATTTATTAATATTTAATTTATTTTATATGAAGCTAATCGATTTCGGTCGGTTTCTTAAAATATAAATTTTGCGGGATGCTAAAATGGTTTTTCGCATTTTTGCGCTAAAAAAACCCGAACGAATATGGTCGGTTTCGTAAAATAAAATTAAAAAATAAAATATTTTAAAAAACCGTCCGACTTCAGTCGGTTGGCCGCGGTCAGTTTTGACCGAATTTCTAGTAATGTATATCCTTTACAAAACAACTTTGATTAAACAAAACTAGTTTGTGCAGGAGAGTATTAACTCTAATAGAAATGATTTTACAAATAATCTTGTTAGTAAATTTAGAAAGGCTAATTGGTCTAAAGTTAGCAAATGTAGCAGGATTATCAATGTTAGAAATTAAAACCAAACATGTATGAGAGTAGAATTTAGTCAAACCTTTTCCCCCGAATAATTCCATCACAACGGTAGTTACTTCCTTATGGTTGATGTCCCAACAATTATAAAAAAAGGCTACCATTGAAGTCATCTGGACCTGCAGTACTATGTGCATTTAAAAACAATATCCTTGATTTCTTTATCATCTGGCATTCTGCTCAGCCTAGAATTGTCTTTCCCAGAGATACAAAGTGGGGTGCAATCCAGAGTAAAAAGATTGATAATCGGAGGAGTAAGGTTGAATAAGGATTGAAAATGTTTAACAACTTTTCTAGCTATCTTCTCATCCCTCTTGATCCATTTACCATTGTTGTTTTTGATTCTATTAATCTGATGCCTTCTCCTTCTTTCCCTCAGAATGGAGTGGAAGTTATTATTGTTATCCCCCATCTTCAAATTATTTTTTCTGAGATTTTTGCTTGAGCAAAGAGTCTTGAAGACTAAGCCATCTGATATACTGAGCATGAGCATTGTTGACATCATCTCTACGCTTTTCAGTGTTATTCTCAATGTCGATGTCCTCCAAATCTTGGAGTATTTCATTTCAGCTAGTGATACAATCTCTTACCGAGTGCTTTGAGATTGGATTGAAGGATCCACATAGGATTACCTAGCATATTCATACCCAAAATTTTCCTTGACAATGTCGGAGAAACCTTCTTGGTTCACCCAACAGTTCAAAAATATGAAGTACTTAATGTTGATGGTTTCCATTCAGATTTTTCATAAGTAGAGGCCTATGATGAGAACCAGTCCTAGCTAGGTGCCTAATGGAGCACCTTTGAAAAAGTTGATCCCACAAGTTACCAATTAAATAGAACTCTGTCTAGCCTTTTTCAGATTCTTTTACCTGGCCTTCTGTTATTACACCAAGTATAGTTAGAACCATTATACCCAATTTTAGTAACCCTACAGTTGTCCATACAAGTTTGAAAATCCAAGATCTATGCATTATGTGTGGCTTATCCCTAGTTTTTCATTAGGGTCCAAGATAACATTAAAGGCACTCCCAATACACCAAGGGACATCCACAACCAAATTGTCCTACTCTGGAGCAGACCAAAGGTCCTTTCTATCATAAGAATTTGCAGCATTTAGCATATACAATAATAATGCAAATGTGTTGCATGCCAATGGCTTGAAACATTTTGATAGTAATATGATCACTGTCAGTAATGATCTTAGTAGAATTGTAACAATTTCAAAAATACCAAATTTGATCATTTTGTTGAAAAAACAATGTTGGTATCCAAGGAACTTTCTGTAGCCATCCACCTTTTCATTAGTACTAAACGGTTCAAAGATAGCCACAAATTAAGTAATGTTAAGGTTGATCAATTTCTTCAGCCTGTGAATGACTTTTTTGGATCTAACCACCCTAATATTCCAGAAAAGAGCACTAATCATTAGAACATTTAGGTGGTATCCTCATTTTGGCTCCTTCTCATAGAAGGTTGAGTTTTGTTTCTATACCTTTTGCCACTTTTCCTTGTTTCACTTCTTCCTCTTGTTGTCATATTTGATGTTCTTCATTTTGATTTTGAGATTCAATCTCCTCATTTCTCACATCATTTTTATTGTAAGTATGTTCGACCATCTGAAGATTGTCACTATTGTCTTCTACCATCTTAGAGTTGTCTTCATTCTCCTTCCTTCTATATAGGTCTACAACCAACTGCAATCCAGGCCGATTCCTTATTTTAGTCGGAATAGTTGATGAGTTTGAATCACAATAGTATTGTTCAAGGTTGTCTTTCTCCTCGATCTTTCCCTCCTGATTGATATCCTGCCTGGGGTTATTCTGTTCTGAATGCTCATCGTTTGTATTATGATCCTCCTCATTGGTTATGCTATCATTATTATTGAGATCAATGTCATTGCCTTGATGAAGGTGTTGGACTCTGCCATTATTAAGATGGCTAAAAATACTCTCCTCTATTGTATGCTTAGAGTGTTCATTCTGCTTGGCAATATAGGCATTTGTTTCTTTCCTTTTGCTATTGCTATGAACAGGTTTGAAGAGCGCTTTGCTTTTTCTTTTTGGGCATCTTTTTAGTCTTCTTCTTCTTATTGTTCTTCTCTTTGCTAACCTTTAAATTTGTGGTATTAACAATTGTTGTTTCCTCCCTATCCTCATTTTGCTGATTTTGATCACTTTCCAAGCTTGGAGAGTTTTGTTTCTCCCTGTTATCATTGGCAGCTTGTTTTCTTCCTTCTATCCCACTGTCTAATTGCATTTACTTATCCAACTCTATTTGATCACCTTCCTCCTTATGTTCTGCTTTTTTCTTTTCAAGAACCCTGCAATTGGTCATATAATGGCCTATCTTTCTACAATACTTACATTATTTAGGAACTCCTTCATACTCCAATTTTTTAGTATAACCCTTGAGTGGATAATTTTCATATTCTTGACCAACAAAAACACGTCGTGGTAGAGGTTTAAATAGATCAACTTCGACTCAAATTTTGTCCATACTTGGTCTTGTTCTCTCCATCGTAGTAGCATCTAGGGCTAAAGGGGTACCAACATAGCTCAGTAGTTATTTTATGTAGTGCTAATCATGCATATGGGAGGGTAAACATGGTAGGAGCACCTATGCAGGAGCAACAGGTAAATCCTCTTCTGGTTTGAAGTCCGGAGACCATTTTTGCAACCACATCTGTATCCCATCAATTTCAATAACCCATCGGAACCAAACAGCGTTCAATCGTTCTCATTAAACATATTAATAAAAAAGGTACAATATTTAAAAAAAAAACAATTCTAACTACCCCCTTCAGAGTGATAATTTCTTTGAATCTAGACCTAATTCGTTCAATTTGGGAGTGAGCTCTAAGAAACCTTCCTACAATAGTGAACTTACGTTATTCAGCCATAGTAATATGAAGCTTTGAAAATAACAACATGCATATTGTTGTGGGTTGTTTGTCTTGCTATAACTTTCCCTTTGTCTTGACGAAAGGAAGAACTTGACGAAGATGTAATCACGTTAGCATATGAGTGTTTCCTTAGAAAGTTCTCATTCGTGTGAGTAGTCTCACCCTTAGGTTGATTTTGTTCACCCAGACCTACCGATCGGAGCCCTCTTGGCGGCTCCATCTGGTGGAGCATGGTCGGGACACGTAGCAAAAAGAGTCATTAGAAAGATGTTGTAGAGAGTTTATTTTAAGAGAGAGAATTTTTTTTTCCGATTTACCTCAGTTCTTGTAACAGAGGATAATACAAATTGTTCACTATGTAACTTTTTGTATTATACTAAATTGTTAATCCCTAATACATATTTTCAAGAATTATTATTAATTATTAAATTAAATAAATGAACGTTAAATTGTTAGCTAATTAGTTATTGGTTATAAAATTTTAAAAACAGCTATATTACAGATTTAAATTATGAACAAAAATTATTTTCAAGTTTAAGTGAAACCGTTTGATGTTAATCATTAATACTCTCAATACATCCTAGAAGTGAAATGTAGGCCATCTCTATTTACCAAACAAAAAGGTATCGATGGCCCAAAAAGGATCCGCACTCCTCACGCATATGAAAATTTAAATATCTATAGTGATCAAATCAAGATGGTTTAATTTTGAAGCTACTCATGACCAGTAAATCTTGACAAATTATTATTAGTTATTTTAGTACTTCAAAAGTTCCGTGTTGAGTGCTTTTCCTTTCTGCATTTTTACTATTGTTTAATGGCTTGTAAGTGCGGTGAATCGGTGTCAATGTTGGTCAAAGAGCATAAACTCCCAGCTTTCATCCTTATTTCGTGGAAGGAAATGCATGTTAATAAGTGTTCATTTCTCTAAAAGGCTTCAAACTAGACATTGTTTTTGCGTGTACACTAGAAATTATGCAAAAGATATGCTCTTGACGAACATTGTGCATGTTCTAGACCCTCTCTCTTCTGGCCGGAGGAAGATTCAAGATTTAAGTTCTAAGGGTTCCCCGGTAGAACATGCATGCACAAATGAACCAATCTAAGATTTTGCCATTGAACCCATTATATTAAAAAAAAATTATTATTTCTTGATTTTTAATAAATTTTTATACAAAAAATTATACTCTTGCATAAAAAGTACATAATTCAGATAAATCCGATAGGAATCCGCTTCCGCTTGTATCCAATTGTAAGACAAGTGAAGTGAATATTCACAATCCGCAAAACCAAAATGAATGGAACATAAGGCCGGTGGCTTAGTTTATCTATACCTACCCAACTTCCATGAGGATATTACTTAGACACTTAGTAGAAAACACAAGCAAAATATTCCTTATTGTCTTAGAATTCCAACCATTGTATCTTGACCTAGCCTAACTAATTTAATTTGACCTTCTTCCCTCGCACTATTTTTATTTCCTATAAATTCCTCTATTCTTCTTTCACTCTTCTTCATTAATGCACAACTTCTATTTTCTTGCTTCCAATATCAGTGATCTTCATATCTCTCTGGAACTTAACATTAATGTAATAATATAATGGCTCGAGTTATCATTTGTTTCATTGGTTTGGTTTTTTTACTAGTCAGTTGTGTACACAGTTATGAAGCAAGAAAAGTACTCTTGAACAACATGGAAAAGGAGAAGACTGGTCCTGATCATTCTTCTCAAGAAACCAATCTGCTACTAAATGCCCTTCCCCAAGGCAATGTTCTGCCTTCTAAGTTTCCAAGAAATGGTTTTTTAACAAGAAGAGTCAGTATGTTAGAGGTCATGTTGATCATAATTTGGGGTCAGTTCCTAGTCCTGGAATTGGCCATTAAGCTTCGCACGTGGTACCTTTTGATTATTCAGTGGGGAGCAAGACATATAATATGTAGAGTATATATTCCATCTTAATAAGTATAAGTTATTATACACGCGTTGCTACTTGTTTATTATCTTGAAGAAGACAGACTATTGATATAAGGTCTCCGCAGAATGATGTAGTACTTTAACTGTTGATAATATTGGGCCTTAGTCACCTTAGCATTTGATTTGTAGACATACCCCGCCCAATTATATTAAGTGGCCTAGCTGTATTTTCATTTTTGGTGTATTAGATATATGTAACTAGACTTCTAATAATGAAAGAAAGGGAATTCATTTTCCTCAATACATATTTTCACACATCTCTCTTTTCTCTCTTTCTCTCTTTCTCTCTGTTTACCTCAAAAAATGTAAGTAACAATTAAAGATAATTTGTGGTTTTAAAGATATGTGATATATTCTAATACTAGTGATTATACAAGTAATATTAAGCTTACGTAAGAAGAATTGGTGAACCAAATCAGTGTTGTTGAAGCAATAGGGGCCTCGAGCTTGATTATCCCAGGGACCTCGAGATCAACTAAAAACAATAAAGAATAAACAATAAAGTAAAAATAATAAAGCTGAAAAATAATTGTTGAGCACATTAAACAAGAAAAGCAGAGTGGAATGTTCTATTGTAGTGGATGTCTTTTACAAATGATTGGGACCACCTTTAAATAGGAGGAGAAAACTCCAATGTAGTACATTACTAATTGTGGTAAAGAATTCTATTGGTACAGGTGTATAACATCCTAGTATAGACCTGTAGCATTTCGTATAAATCTTATCCTTTAATTTATGCCCTGATCCACATGTTCTTGAGAAATTCTTGCTCTTTCTTGAGTGTCTTCGAGATTGTGCTGCCCTCAATGTAGGTCGTGCCAGGCCTTCGATCTGCTTCCCCGAGGTGCATGTCGTTCAATCGTGTCCGACCTCCACTTCGAGTTGTCCGGACCCGGACTCATAACCCAATTTAAGACTTTGAAATCGGACTCCTTGATTTTGACCGTATACAGATAGTCCTTGCTTTTCTTAGAATGAAATGATATGGAATGACTTCGATTCCTGAAGTCCTTAGTGATGATGTCATCCCTATGATGCAAGCGTTCGAAGTCACCGAAACGTCCCGTCGGCCCACTTCCCCAAAAACATTGAATGCATGCCAATATTGGTCGGCCACTAATGCCGCCGAATTCCCGTCTATAAATATGAGGTGATTCCTCCAAGTAAAGAACTTTACTCTTTTTTCTTCCCTTTGCCATCTTCATCTGTTTATCCAATCACTTACTTCCTCCACCTCTTTAAGCGTCGGAAAAACGTCAAGCTCTTGCCGGAAACACCACATCCATGTGCACCCATATTATTTAGCTTATAGCCATGTCCAAAACTTCCAAGGCGGTTCCCAAAAAGGATAAAACATCATCTTCCTCTGCCGCCCTACCGGCCAAACCGATGGTGCTGCCAACGCTTGAGGAAATCACCCCCGGTAATTGCATTATTAAGAATGACTTCAGTATCAAGAATCCTCCCGATATCGAGGGCCGACGCGAGCACGTATATTGGTATATCAGCTTGATAATGAATCATCTTACCAAGGACGTGAAGAAGGAATGTCACCGGGGAGATGAGGTTGAGGTTCAGATCACGAACCCCGATGAAAGCATTACCACCTACAAGGAGGGGTTTCTGAGTGTTTACACTTAACCCTTCACACTAGGTCCCCTCAATCGGTGGTGATCGACTTCTATAGAACGTACGAAGTCACCCTTGGGCAAATTCATACTTTCTTTTGGCGTATCATAATCATGCTACATTATTTTTCTGAAAAGGTCGAGAGTTTGGAATTCACCCTCAGTCACTTGGTTCGATTGTATCGCCCCCAGTTATTTTGGGGGCTCATCAAGCTGCAATGCTGAACATCGAAGTCCTTCTTCTCCAGCACTAACGAAACCAAAGATCGGGGTTGGATAAGTCAGTTTGTTAGAGTAAGAACCTCAAACTTTATACCTGAGAATAAAATGTCGTTTCCCGAGAGGTGGAACTTTAACCGTAAGTGGAATTCATATTCTCTGTACCTATTCATATTATTTCATATTCCATAACGCTCATATCTTTCTTTTGGCATCCAATGCTTGGGCGCTCCCAATGGTGCCCGGCCTCGAGGATTAGGTCAGAAAGTTAGCTGCCACTTCTTCTTACGATGAGCGCAAGTGGCGCGAATTAGCAAAGGGCTAATGAAGGCCAAGAACCACGATAAGTGCCTTTCTATAGTTTCAACACTTCCCATACATTTGGCAGCATTCTTACTTACCCAAGCTTGCCTATGCAGGCCTTGGAGATGCATCCGAGATGAGGCCGGCTCCACCCGGGGAAACAACCAAGCCTTCAAATCCAAAGTCCGAGAAGGAACCTCAAAAAATGAGTCCGAGCTAGATGAGCAGGTAATGGTGATTTTAACAAAGTTCGGCCTTCTTGGCCCTACTTCATAGGCTAATACTTCGATATCTCAACTGTAGAAAAAGCTAGATATTATTGGGCAGCTCCGAGGCAACGTAGATCGAGTTCAGGCTGATTGACATCAGTGGAAGAAGAACATGGATGAACTTGTTGTTGAAAAGGAAGCGGTTACGGCCCAACTGGCCTCGGCTAAAGCTGAGCTCCGAGTCGTTGAAGTGAAGAGTTTAACTCAGGCCAGGAAAATCGAGGGCTAGAAGGTCGAGTTGGCTAAATCCCGGGCCGAAGCTGCACAGGCTAAGGCCGAGGCTGAGAAGATGAAGGTTACGGCTGATAAATCTATTGCTATATACATGAGGGAAGTCACAACCGTTCAAGCTGAGTTGAAGGAGGCCTCCAACCTGGGGACACGGAGCAATGAATTGGCTAAGTGCCAAGCCCGGAGGGAGACTCTCGAAGAATTCCATGCCCGATGGTTCGACCTCGCCGAGGAGATAGCTGAAGCAAAGGTGCGGGAAACCGATACTAGGTTTCTTGTCTCCTACGATGATGAGGATATGGTGAGTCGCTCTGGGGACAAGGAAGGTGAAGAAGATGCTCCTGAAGGGAAGAGACTCCTGAAGATAAAGCCAGTGAAGATGAAGATGACACTCCCGGAGGCGTGGCCCCGAAAATAGATTTGGTTCCTTTTCATTGCTCATGATCATACCCCTTAGGGTTTTAGATTATCCCCGAGCCGAACTTAAATCAATTTACTGCAAGCTCGGGGTAACGGGTGTGAGCACGTGATATTTACCCCAAGTAAAAGAATTCCAAAATCAAAATAAATAACTTTTGGTTACGATATTTCCAACTCGTGTGAAATACCAGTGTTGGTTAATTGGATGAATGAAGATAAAAAAGGAATTAATTAGGAAAATGCCATTAAAAATTATAGAACAAATACTAGGAAATTTGGAAAATAAATGTAAAATAATAATAATAAAATAATATAAATAATAAAATACATCAGAAAATAATAAAATAAATACAAAATTGAAAAATACAAAAACAAAGTAAAATACTAAAATACAAATACAATACAAAAATTGGGCCAAATGTTAAAGAGATACATGGCTTGCCTAATACGGACCAGGCCCAATTCTGGGTCCAGTTCGCCAACCCGGTCTCTCAACCAAACGACACCATTTAGGCTTTAGCAATCTGGGCCGTTGATTCAGCTAATCAACGGATCAGATGAAACGGTGCCTAATTAAATAAAACGACGTCGTTTAAGTCAAGTGATCACAGCCGTCCATCTCGCTTGATCAAACGGACGAGACTAAAGCGTCAATTAAACAAAACGACGTCGTTTGGATAATTAAATCTCGACCGTCTAATTCACATGATCCAACGGCTGAGAACTGAAGAGACATATACATGTATATATCGTCGTCTCTGAAGTCTTTAGAGACAGAAGTGTCTCCTTCCTCGTACAAACTCTCGCCGGACTGTCTCGCCGGCGGGAGTCGCCACCAACGCCAATGCTCACCAAATTAACACCACAAATAGCCCTCACCATCCTCTTTCCACTCCCATGAGTTGTTTCCTTCGAATCGTTCCCTAAGCTCTCGAATATAGTATTTTGTGTCGCCGGAACCCTACTCCGGCGAACACAAAGTATGCCAAACTGACCCAAAATTACACCATAGCTTCGCCTAGACTTCCTCTACCTTAATATAGTGGTTTCTTGGCTCGAATATGGCCAGAACCACTCAAAAATGAATTCAAAAATTTTCTGCTATGGAAGGTCATTGCAATCTTTCTGATTCTTGATCCAAGCATACTTAACCATGTGTGTTCCTCTGGAAAACACATGGTTGGGTATGTTTCGGATCAAAAATCTTGAGGATTCTTTTAAAATCAGTGATTCAAGGCCATGCGTGAAAGTGGTAAGTATCTCAGTTAATTTGTATAAATTTTCTTTTCTTTGT